>CM032165.1:28617101-28874076 GCA_018901935.1 Pugionium cornutum
AACTGCGTGATGCCATGCTCACACATCACTTTTAAGCCTTTACTCAATGAGCATCAATGATCATATTAGAATGATCAGTTGAACTGCCCAATCAACTTGACAAGTCCGCACTAAATCCTTTATAACTTTTGATTTAGAGTTCCGAATGACATGAATTTAATGCCCACGTTATGCTAGCTCAATTTTCTATATTGTAACAAAATTTCATACTCAAATAGATACAACAAAGCCTCCAAGTAATCCAATCTATCCCAAACTGGGTGGTGCCATGCATCATGCTTCACTTATAAGCCTTCACTCAATGAGCACCAACAATCAGCTTAGAATGATCATTTGAACTGCCAATCAACTTGACATGTACGCACTAAATTGTCCGTATCTTTCGATTTAGAGTTTAGAATGACATGAATCCAATGCCCACATTATGGTAGCTCAAGTTTCTATAATGTGGGAAAGTTTCAGACTCAAATAGGTATGAAAAAGCCTCCAACTAATCCAATCTATCCCAAACCGCACGATGCCATGCATCATGCTTCACTTATAAGCCTTTACTCAATGAGCACCAATGGTCAGCTTAGAATGATCAGTTGAACTGCCCAATCAACTTGACATGTCCACACTAAATCCTCCGTAACTTTTGATTTAGAGCTCCGAGTGACATCAATCCAATACCCACGACATGCGAGCTCAATTTTCTATATTATGAAAAAATTTCACACTCAAATAGATACCAGAAACCCTCCAGGTAATCCAACCTATCCCAAACTGTGTGATGCCATGAATTATGCTTCACTTATAAGCCTTTACTCAATGAGCACCAAATGATCAGGTTAGAATGATCATTTGATATGACCAATCAACTTGACATCTCTGCACTAAACTATTCATATCTTTTGATTAAGACTCAAATATGTACGACAAAGCCTCCAAGTAATCATATCTATCCCAAACTGCGTGATGCGATACATTCTGCTTCACTTATAAGCCTTTACTCAATGAGCACCAATGATCAGTTTAGAATGATCATTTTAACTGACCAATCAACTTGACATATACGCATTAAATCGTCCATAACTTTTGATTTAGAGATCAGAATGACTTGAATCCAACACCCACGTTATGCTCGCTCAATTTTCTATACTATGCAAAGTTCAAACTCAAATAGAGAGGACAAAGCCTCCAACTAATTCAATCTATCTCAAACTGTGTGATGTTATGCATTATGTTTCACTTATAAGCCTTTATTCAATGAGCACCAATGATCATATTAGAATGATCAGTTGAACTGCCCAATCAACTTGACATATCTGCATTAAATCCTCCGTAACTTTTGATTTAGAGTTCCGAATGATATGAATCCAATTCCCACGTTATACTAGATAAATTTTATATATTGTGACAAAATTTCAGACTCAAATAGATACGGCAAAGCCTGCAAATAATCCGATCTATCTCAAACTGCGTGATACCATGCATCACACTTCACTTTTAAGCCTTTACTCAATGAGCACCAATCATCATATTAGAATGATCAGTTGAACTGCCCAATCAACTTGACAAGTCCGCACTAAATCCTTTGTAACTTTTGATTTAGAGTTCCGAATGACATGAATCCAATGCCCACGTTATGCTAGCTCAATTTTCTATATTGTAACAAAATTTCATACTCAAATAGATACAACAAAGCCTCCAAGTAATCCAATTTATCCCAAACTGGGTGGTGCCATGCATCATGCTTCACCTATAAGCCTTCACTCAATGAGCACCAATGATCAGCTTAGAATGATCATTTGAACTGCCAATCAACTTGACATGTACACACTAAATTGTCTGATCTTTCGATTTAGAGTTCAGAATGACATGAATCCAATGCCCACATTATAGTAGCTCAAGTTTCTATAATGTGAGAAAATTTCAGACTCAAAATTTGATATGACAAAGCCTCCAACTAATCCAATCTATCCCAAACCGCACGATGCCATGCATCATGCTTCACTTATAAGCCTTTACTCAATGAGCACCAATGGTCAGCTTAGAATGATCAGTTGAACTGCCCAATCAACTTGATATGTCCGCACTAAATCCTCCGTAACTTTTGATTTAGAGCTCCGAGTGACATCAATCCAATACCCACGACATGCGAGCTCAATTTTCTATATTGTGAAAAAATTTCACACTAAATAGATACCAGAAACCCTCTAGGTAATCACACCTATCCCAAACTGTGTGATGCCATGCATTATGCATCACTTATAAGCCTTTACTCCATGAGCACCAAATGATCAGGTTAGAATGATCATTTGATATGACCAATCAACTTGACATCTCTGCACTAAACTGTTCATATCTTTTGATTAAGACTCAAATAGATACAACAAAGCCTCCAAGTAATCCAATATATCCCAAACTCAAATAGATACGACAAAATCTCCAACTAATCCAATCCTTCTCAAACTGCATGATGTTATGCATTATGCTTCACTTATAAGCCTTTACTCAATGAGCACCAATGATCAGCTTAAAATGATTAGTTGAACAGCCCAATCAACTTGACATGTCTGCACTAAATCCTCCCTAACTTTTGATTTAGAGTTCTGAATGACATGAATCCAATGCCCACCTAATGCTAGCTCTTTTTTCTATATTGTGACCAAATTTCAGACTCAAATAGAAACGACAAAGCCTCCAAGTAATCCAATCTTTCCCAAACTGGGTGGTGCCATGCATCATGCTTCACTTATAAGCCTTTACTCAATGAGCACCAATGATCAGCTTAGAATTATATTTTGAACTGACCAATCAACTTGACATGTACGCACTAAATCGTCCGTAACTTTTGTTTTAGAGATCAGAAAGACATGAATCCAACACCCACATTATGCTCGCTAAAGTTTCTATACTGTGACAAAATTTCAGCCACAAATATGTACGACAAAGCCTCCAAGTAATCATATGTATTCCAAACTGCGTGATACCGTGCATTATGCTTCACTTATAAGCGTTTACTCAATGAGCACCAATGATCAGCTTAGAACTATCATTTGAACTGACCAATCAACTTGACATTTTTGCACAAAATCGTCCATAACTTTTGATTTAGAGATCAGAATGACATGAATCCAACGTCCACGTTATGCTGGCTCAATTTTCTAGACTTTGAAAAAATTTTAGACTCAAATAGATACGACAAAGCCTCCATGTAATTCAATCAACCCGAAATTTACGTGATGCCATGCATTATGCTTCACTTATAAGCCTTTACTCGATGAGTCCCAAAGATCAGCTTAAAATGATCAGTTTAACTGCAAAATCAACTTGACATGTCCGCATTAAATCCTCGGTAACTTTTGATTTAGAGTTCTGAATGATATGAATCGATTGCCCACGTTTTGCTAGCTCAATTTTCTGTATTGTGACAAACGTTTAGACTCAAATAGATACAACAAAGCCTCCAAGTAATCCAATATATCCCAAACTGTGTGATGTCATGCATTATGCATCACTTATAAGCCTTTACTCAATGAGCACCAATGATCAGCTTAGAATGATCATTTCAACTGACCAATCAACTTGACATGTCCGCACTAAATCTTTAGTAAGTTTTGATTTAGAGATCAGAATGACATGAATCCAACGCCAATGTTATGCTAGCTCAATTTTCTATATTATGACAAAATTTTAGACTCAAATAGATATGATAAAATCTCCAACTAATCCAATCCATCTCAAACTGCATGATGTGATGCATTATGCTTCACATATTAGCCTTTACTCAATGAGCACCATTGATCAGCTTAAAATGATCAGTTGAACAGCCCAATCAACTTGACATGTCTGCACTAAATCCTCCCTAACTTTTGATTTCAAGTTCTGAATGACATGAATCCAATGCCCACCTAATGCAAGCTCTATTTTCTATATTGTGACAAAATTTCAGACTCAAATAGAAACAACAAAGCCTCCAAGTAATCCAATCTATCCCAAACTGGGTGGTGCCGTGCATCATGCTTCACTTATAAGCCTTTACTCAATGAGCACCAATGATCAGCTTAGAATTATAATTTGAACTGACCAATCAACTTGACATGTACGCACTAAATCGTCCGTAACTTTTGTTTTAGAGATCAGGAAGACATGAATCCAACACCCACGTTATGCTCGCTCAATTTTCTATACTGTGACAAAATTTCAGCCACAAATATGTACGACAAAGGCTCCAAGTAATCATATCTATTCCAAACTGCGTGATGCCGTGCATTATGCTTCACTTATAAGCCTTTACTCAATGAGCACCAATGCTCAGCTTAGAATTATCATTTGAACTGACCAATCAACTTGACATTTTTGCACAAAATCGTCCATAACTTTTGATTTAGAGATCAGAATGACATGAATCCAATGTCCACATTATGCTGGCTCAGTTTTCAAGACTTTGAAAAATTTTCAGACTCAAATAGATACGACAAAGCCTCCATGTAATTCAATCAATCCGAAACTACGTGATGCCATGCATTATGCTTCACTTATAAGCCTTTTCTCAATGAGCCCCAAAGATCAGCTTAAAATGATCAGTTTAACTTCCCAATCAACTTGACATGTCCGCACTAAATCCTCGGTAACTTTTGATTTAGAGTTCCGAATGTTATGAATTCAATGCCCATGTTTTACTAGCTTAATTTTCTATATTGTGACAAAATTTCATGTTCGAATAGATACGACAAAGCCTCCAAGTAATCTAATATATCCCAAAATCTGTGATGTCATGCATTATGCTTCACTTATAAGCGTTTACTCAATGAGCACCAATGATCAACTTTGAATGATCATTTGAACTGATAAATCAACTTCAAATATCCGCACTAAATGGTATGTAACTTTTGATTTAGAGCTCAGAATGACATGAATCCAATGCCCACGTAATGCTAGCTATATTTCCTATAGAATGACAAATTTTCATACTCAAATAAATTCGACAAAGCCTCCAAGTAATTCAATCTATTTGAAACTGCTTGATGTGATGCATCATGCTTCACTTATAAGCCTTTACTCAATGAGCAGCAATGATCAGCTTAGAATGATCATTTGAATTGACCAATCGACTTGACATGTCCACACTAAATTGTTTGTATCTTTTTATTTAGAGCTCAGAATGACATGAATCCAATACCCACGTTATGCTAGCTCAATTTTCTATATTGTGACAAAATTTCAGACTCAAATAAATACGACAAAGACTCCAAATAATCCAATCTATCCTAAATTGTGTGATAACATGCATCATGCTTCCCTTGTAAGCCTTTACTCATTGATCACCAATGATCAGCTTATAATGATCATTGGAACTGATCAATGAACTTGACATGTTCGCATTAAATCGTCCGTATCTTATTGATTTAGAGCTCAGATTGAGATGAATCCAATGCCCACGTTATGCTAGCTCAATTTTCTATATTGTGACAAAATTTATGACTCAAATATATACGTCAAAGCCTTCAACTAATCCAGTTTATCACAAACTGCGTGATGCCATGCAATATGATTCACTTATAAGCCTTTAGTCAATGAGCACCAATGATCACCTTACAATGATCAGTTGAACTTGCCAATCAACTTGACATGTCAGCACTAAATTATCCATGACTTTTGATTTAGAGTTCCGAAAGACATGGATCCAATACCCACGTTATGCTATCTCAATTTTCTATATTGTGACAAAATTTCACACTCAAATAGATAAAACAAACCCTACGAGTATTCCAATCTATCCTAAACTACGTGATGCCATGCATTATGCTACGTGGCATTATGCTTCACTTATAAGCCTTTACTCAATGAGCACCAGTGATGAGCTTAGAATGATCATTTGAACTGACCAATCAACTTGACATCTCCGCACTAAAGTATCTGTATCTTTTGATTTAGAGCTCAGAATGATATGCATCCAACACCCACGTTATGCTAGTTCAATTTTTTATACTGTGACAAAATTTCAGACTCAAATATAGACGACAAAGCCTCCAAATAATCATATCTATCCCAAATTGCGTGATGCCATGTATTATGCTTCACTAATAAGGCTTTACTGAACAAGCACCAATGATCAACTTAGAATGATCATTTGGACTGACCAATCAACTTGACATGTACGCACGAAATCATCCGTAACTTTTCATTTAAAGATCGGAATGACGTAAATCCAACTCCCACGTTATGTTAGCTCAATTTTCTATACAATGACAAATTTTCAGACTCAAATTGATACGACAAAGCCTCCAATTAATCCAATCTATCCCAAACAGCGTCATGGCATGCATTATGCTTCACTTATAAGCCTTTACTCAATAAGCACCTATGATCAGCTTAAAATGATCAGTTGAACTGCCCAATCAACTTTACATTTCAGCACTAAATCGTCCGTAACTTTTGATTTACAGTTCCGAATATCATGAATCCAATGCCCACGTTATGCTAGCTTAATTTTCTATAATGTGACAAAATTTCGTATTCAAATAGATAAGATAAAGCCTCCAAGTAATCCAATCTATCCCAAACTGTATGATGCCCTGCATTATGCTTCACTTATAAGCCTTTACTCATTGAGCACCAATGATCAGCTTAGACGATCATTTGAACAGACAAATCAACCTGACATGTCCGCCCTAAATGGTCCGTAACTTTTGATTTAGAGCTCAGAATGACATGAATCCAATTCCCATGTGATGCTAGCTATATTTTCTATACAATGAAAAATTTTCATACTCAAATAGATTCGACAAAGCCTCCACGTAATCCAATCTATCCCAAACTGCGTGATGCCATGCATTATGCTTCACTTTTAAGCCTTTACTCAATGAGCACCAATGATCAGATTAGAATGATCATTTGAACTAACCAATAAACTTGACATGTACGCACTAAATCGTTCGTCGCTTTTGATTTAGAGCTCAGAATGATATGAATCCAACGCCCACGTTATCCTAGTTCAATGTTCTATACTATTACAAAATTCAGACTCAAATAGATACGACAAAGCCTCCAACTAATCCAATCTATCCCAAACTACGTGATGTTATGCATTATGCTTCACTTATAAGCCTTTACTCAATGAGCACCAATGATTTGCTTTGAATGATCAGTTGAACTGCTCAATCAACTTAACATATCAGCACTAAATCCTCCGTAACTTTTGTTTTAGAGTTCTGAATGACATGAATCCAATGCCCACATTATGTTAGCTCAATTTCCTATATTGTGACAAAATTTTATACTCAAATAGGTACGACAAATCCTCCAAGTAATCCAATCAATCCAAAACTGCGTGATGCCATGCATCATGCTTCACTTATAAGCCTTTACTCAATGAGCACCAATGATCAGCTTAGAATGATCATTTGAACTAACCAATCAACCTGTAATGTCCGCACTAAATTGTCTGTATCTTTTGATTTAGATCTCAGAATGACATGAATCCAATGCCCACGTTATGCTACCTCAATATATATATATTGTGACAAAATTCCAGACTCAAATAGATACGGCAAAGCCTCTAAGTAATCCAATCTATCCGAAACTGCGTGTTGCCATGCATCATGCTTCAGTTATAAGGCTTTACTCAATGAGCACCAATGATCAGCTTATAATGATCATTTGAACTGACTAATCGACTTGACATGTCCACACTAAATTGTTTGTATCTTTTGATTTAGATCTCAGAATGACATGAATCCAATACCCACGTTATGCTAGCTCAATTTTATATATTGTGATAAAATTTCAGACTCAAATAGATACGACAAAGACTCCAAATAATCCAATCTATCGTAAACTGTGTGATACCAAGCATCATGCTTCCCTTATAAGCCTTTACTCAATGATCACCAATTATCAGCTTATAATGATCATTTGAACTGATCAATGCACTTGACATGTCCGCATTAAATCGTCCGTATCTTTTTGATTTAGAGCTCAGATTGACATGAATCCAATGCCCACATTATGCTAGCTCAATTTTCTATATTGTGACAAAATTTATGACTCAAATTTATACGACAAAGCCTTCAACTAATCCAGTTTATCACAAACTGCGCGATGCCATGCAATATGATTCACTTATAAGCTTTTAGTCAATGAGCACCAATGATCAGCTTAGAATGATCAGTTGAACCTGCCAATAACCTTGACATGTCCGTACTAAATTGTCTGTGACTTTTGATTTAGAGTTCCGAAAGACATGGATCCAATACCCACGTTATGCTAGCTCAATTTTCTATATTGTGACAAAATTTCACACTCAAATAGATAAAACAAACCCTACGAGTAATCCAACCTATCCTAAACTGCGTGATGCCATGCATTATGCTAAGTGGCATTATGCTTCACTTATAAGCCTTTACTGAATGAGCACCAATGCTGAGCTTAGAATGATCATTTGAACTGACCAATCAACTTGACATCTGCACACTAAAGTGTCCGTATCTTTTGATTTAGAGCTCAGAATGATATGAATCCAACACCCACGTTATGCTATTTCAATTTTCTATACTGTGACAAAATTTCAGACTCAAATATAGACGACAAGGCCTCCAAATAATCACATCTATCCCAAACTGTGTGACGCCATGCATTATGCTTCACTAATAAGGCTTTATTCAACAAGCACCAATGATCAACTTATAATGATCATTTGAATTGACAAATCAACTTGACATGTACGCAAGAAATCGTCCGTAACTTTTGATTTAGAGATCAGAATGACATAAATCCAACTCCCACGTTATGTTAGCTCAATTTTCGATACAATGACAAATTTTCAGACTCAAATAGATACGACAAAGCTTCCAATTAATCCAATCTATCCCAAACAGCGTCATGGCACGCATTATGCTTCATTTATAAGCCTTTACTCAATGAGCACCAATGATCAGCTTAAAATGATCAGTTGTACTGCCCAATCAACTTTACATTTCGGCACTAAATCATCCGTAACTTTTGATTTAGAGTTCCGAATATCATGAATCCAATGCCCACGTTATGCTAGCTTATTTTTCTATAATGTGACAAAATTTCGTATTCAAATAGATAAGATAAAGCCTCCAAGTAATCAAATCTATCCCAAACTGTGTGATGCCATGCATTATGCTTCACTTATAAGCCTTTACTCAATGAGCACCAATGATCAGCTTTGATAATCATTTGAACTGACAAATCAACTTGACATATCCGCCTTAAATGGTCTGTAACTTTTGATTTAGAGCTCAGAATGACATGAATCCAATGTCCATGTGATGCTAGCTATATTTTCTATACAATGACAAATTTTCACACACAAATAGATTCGACAAAGCATCAAGGTAATCCAATCTATCCCAAACTGTGTGATGCCATGCATTATGCTTAACTAATAAGCCTTTACTCAATGAGCACCAATGATCAGATTAGAATGATCATTTGAACTAACCAAAAAACTTGACATGTCCGCACTAAATCGTCAGTAACTTTTGATTTAGAGCTTAGAATGACATGAATCCAACGCCCACGTTATGCTAGCTCAATTTTCTATTCTATGACAAAATTTCATACTCAAATAAATACGACAAGGCATCCATGTAATCCAATATATTCCAAACTGCCTAATGCCATGCATTATGCGTCACTTATAAGCCTTTACTCAATGAGTACCAATGATCAGCTTAGAATGATCAGTTTAACTGCCCAATCAACTTAACATGTCCGCACAAAATCTCTCATAACTTTTGATTTAGAGTACCGAATTACATGAATCCAATGCCCACATTATGGTAGCTCAATTTTCTATACTATCACAAAAGTTCAGACTCATATTGATACGACAAAGCCTACAAGTAATCCAATCTATCCCAAACTGCGTGATAACATGCATCATGCTTCTCTTATAAGCCTTTACTCAATGAGCACCAATGATCAGCTTAGAATGATCATTTTAACTAACCAATCAACTTGTGATTTCCGCACTAAATTGTCCGTATCTTTTGATTTAGAGCTCAGAATGACAGGAATCCAATGCCCACGTTATGCTAGCTCAATTGATATATTGTGACAAAATTTCAGACTCAAATAGATACGACAAAGCCTCCAATTAATCCAATCTATACCAAACTATGTGATGCCATGCATCATGCTTAACTTATAAGCCTTTACTCAATGAGCAACAATGATCAGCTTAGAATGATCATTTGAACTGACCAATCAACTTAACATGTCCGCACTAAATCATCTTTAACTTTTGATTTAGAGCTCAGAATGATACGAATCCAATGGCCACGTTATGGTAGCTCAATTTTCTATATTGTGATAGAATTTCAGACTTAAATATATACGATAAAGCCTCCATGTAATCTAGTCTATCCCAAAACTGCGTGATGGCATGGATTATGCTTCATTTATAAGCCTTTACTCAGTGAGCACCAATGATCATCTGAGAATGATCAGTTGAACTGCCTAATCAACTTGACATGTCCACACTAAATCGTCCGTCACTTTTGATTTAGAGTTCCGAATGACATGAATCCAATGTCCACATTATGCTTGCTTAATTTTCTATATTGTGACAATATTTCACACTCAAATAGATACAACAAACCCTCCAAGCAATCCAATCTATCCAAAATTACGTGATGGCATGCTTTATGCTTCACTTATAAGCCTTTACTCAATGAGCACGAATGATCATTTGAATTGACCAATCAACTTAATATTTCCACACTAAATTTTCCGTAACTTTTTATTTAGAACTCAGAATGACATAAATCCAACGACCATGTTATGCTAGCTCAATTTTCTATTCTGTGAAAAAACTTCAGACTAAAATATATCAACAAACCTTCAAATAATCCAATCTATCCCAAACTCCATGATGCCATGCATTATGCTTCACTTATAAGCCTTTACTCAATGAGCAGCAATGATCAGCTTAGAATGATCATTTGAACTGACCAATCAACTTGATATGTCCACACTAAATTGTCCGTAACTTTTGATTTAGAGCTCAGAATGACATGAATCCAACGACCACGCTACACTAGCTCAATTTTTTATTATGTGAAAAAACTACAGACTCAAATATATCAACAACCCTCCAAGTAATCCATTCTATCCAAAACTCCGTGATGCCATGCATTATGCTTCACTTATAAGCCTTTACTCAATGAGCACCAATGACCATCTTAGAATGATCAGTTGAACTGCCCAATCAACTTGACATGTCCGCACTAAATCATCCGTAATTTTTGTTTTAGAGTTCCGAATGACATGAATCCAATGCCCACGTTATGCTAGCTTTATTTTCTATATTGTTACAAAATTTTGGACTCAAATATACACAACAAACCCTCCAAGTAATCCAATATATCCCAAACTGCGTGATGCCATGCTTTATTCTTTACTTATAAGCCTTTACTCAATGCGCACCAATGATCAGCTTAGAATGATCATTTGAACTGACAAATTAACTTAATGTTTCCACACTAAATTGTCCGTAAATTTTGATTTAGAACTTAGAATGACATGAATCCAACGACCATGTTACGCTAGCTCAATTTTCTATTCTTTGAAAAAACTTCATACTCAAATATATTCGTAATTATCCCAAATATTTGATTTAGAGGTCCGAATAACATGAATCCAACGACCACATTACGCTAGCTCAATTTTCTATTATGTGAAAAAACTACACACTCAAGTATATCAACAAACCTCCAAGTAATCCATTCTATCTCAAACTCCATGATGCCATGCATTATGCTTCACTTATAAGCCTTTACTCAATGAGCAGCAATCATCATCTTATAATGATCATTTGAACTGATCAATCAACTTGCCATTTCCACACTAAATCATTCATAACTTTTGATTTAGAGCTGAGAATGACATGAATCCAACGCCCACGTTATGCTAGCTCAATTTTCTATACTATAACAAAATTTCAGTCATATAGATACGAGAAAGCCTCCAACTAATCCAATCTATCCCAAACTGCGTGATGTCATACATTATGCTTCACTTATAAGCCTTTACTCAATTAGCAACAATGATCAGCTTAGAATAATCATTTGAACTAACCAATCAACGTGACATGTCCACACTAAATCGTCCGTAACTTTTAATTTAGATATCAGAGTGACATGAATCCAATGCACGTGTAATGCTAACTCAATTTTCTATATAATGACAAAATTTCATACTCAAATAGATTCGACAAAGCCTCCAAGTAATACAATCTATTCCAAACTGTGTGATGCCATGCATTATGCTTCACTTATAAGCCTTTACTCAATTAGCCAATCAACTTGACATGTATGCACTAAGTCGTCCGTAACTTTTGATTTAAAACTCATCATGACATGAATCTAATGCCCACGTTATGCCAACTCAATTCTCTATATTGTGATAAAATTTCAGACTCAAATAGATACGACAAAGCTTCCAAGTAGTCCAATCTATCCCAAACTACGTGATGCCATGCATTATGCTTCACTTATAAGTCTTTACTCAATGAGCTCCAATGATTAGCTTAGAATGATCATTTGAACTGACCAATCAACTTGACATATATGCACTAAATTGTATGTAACTTTTGATTTAATACTCATCATGACATGAATCCAAAGCCCACGTTATGCTAGCTTAATTTTCTATATTGTAACACAATTTTGGACTCAACTAGATACGACCAAGCCTCTAAGTAATGCAATATATCCCAAACTACGTGATGCCATGCAATATGTTTCACTTATGAGGTTTTAATCAATGAGCACCAATGATCACTTCAGAATGATCATTTTTACTGGATGATGAACTTGACATGTCCGTACTAAATTGTCCGTAACTTTTGATTTAGAGCTCAGAATGACATGAATCCAATGCCCACGTTATGCTAGCTCAATTTTCTATATTGTGACAAAATTACAGACTCAAATAGATACGACAAAGCCTCCAAATAATCCAATCTATCCCAAACTGCGTGATGCAATGCATTATGTTTCACTTATAAGCCTTTACTCAATGAGCTCCAATGATCAGCTAAGAATGATCATTTGAACTGACCAATCAACTTGACATGTCCTCACTAAATCGTTCGTAATTTTTTATTTAGAGCTCAGAATGACATGAATCCAATACCAACGTTATGCTAGCTTAATTTTCTATATTGTAACATAATTTCAGACTCAAATAGATTCGAAAAAGCGTCCAAATAATCCAATGTATCCCAAACTGCGTGATGCCATGCATTATGCTTCACTTATAAGCCTTTACTTAATAAGCAGTAATGATCAGCTTAGAATAATCAGTTGAACTGGCCAATCAACTTGACATGTCTGCAATAAATTGTCCGTAAGTTTTTATTTAGAGCTGAGAATGACATGAATCCAACGTCCACATTATACTAGCTTAATTTTCTATATTGTAACAAAATTTAAGACTCAAATAGATATGAAAAAAGCCTCTTAGTAATACAATATATCCCAAACTGTGTGATGTCATGCCTTATGTTTCACTTATGAGGTTTTAATCTATGAGTACCAATGACCAACTTTGAATTAGCAGTTGAACTAGCCAATTAACTTGAAATGTCCGCAATAAATTGTCCATAACTTTTGATTTAGAGCTGAGAATGACATGAATCCAACGCCCACGTTATGCTAGCTCAATTTTCTATACTATGACAAAATTTCAGACTCATATAGATACGAGAAAGCCTCCAACTAATCCAATCTATCCTAAACTGCGTGATGTCATACATTATGCTTCACTTATAAGCCTTTACTCAATTAGCACCAATGACCAGCTTAGAATAATCATTTGAACTGACCAATCAACTTGACATGTCCGCACTAAATCGTCCGTAACTTTTAATTTAGATATCAGAGTGACATGAATCCAATGCCCCTGTAATGCTAGCTCAATTTTTTATACAATGACAAAATTTCAGACTTAAATAGATACGACAAAGCCTCGAACTAATCCAATCTATCTCAAACTGCATGATGTCTTGCATTATGCTTCACTTATAAGGCTTTACTCAATGAGCAACAATGATCAGCTTAGAATGATCATTTAAACTGACCAATCAACTTAACATGTCCGCACTAAATCATCTTTCACTTCTGATTTAGAGCTCAGAATGATACGAATCCAATGGCCACGTTATGGTAGCTCAAGTTTTTATATTGTGACAGAATTTCAGACTTAAATATATATGATAAAGCCTCCATGCAATCTTGTCTATCCCAAAACTGCGTGATGCCATGCATTATGCTTCACTTATAAGCCTTTACTCAGAGAGCACCAATGATCATCTGAGAATGATCAGTTGAACTGCCCAATCAACTTGACATGTCCACACTAAATCGTCCGTCACTTTTGATTTAGAGTTCCGAAAGACATGAATCCAATGTCCACATTATGCTAGCTTAATTTTCTATATTGTGACAATATTTCACACTCAAATAGATACAACAAACCCTCCAAGTAATCAAATCTATCCAAAATTACGTGATGGCATGCTTTATGCTTCACTTATAAGCCTTTACTCAATGAGCACGAATGATCATTTGAACTGACCAATCAACTTAATATTTCCACACTAAATTTTCCGTCACTTTTGATTTAGAACTCAGAATGACATAAATCCAACGACCATGCTACGCTAGCTCAATTTTCTATTCTGTGAAAAAACTTCAAACTAAAATATATCAACAAACCTTCAAATAATCCAATCTATCCCAAACTCCATGATGCCATGCATTATGCTTCACTTATAAGCCTTTACTCAACGAGCAGCAATGATCAGCTTAGAATGATCATTTGAACTGACCAATCAACTTGATATTTCCACACTAAATTGTTCGTAACTTTTGATTTAGAGCTCAGCATGACATGAATCCAACGATCACGCTACACTAGCTCAATTTTTTTTTATGTGAAAAAACTACAAACTCAAATATATCAACAAACCTCCAAGTAATCCATTCTATCCAAAACTCCGTGACGCCATGCATTATGCTTCACTTATAAGCCTTTACTCAATGAGCACCAATGACCATCTTAGAATGATCAGTTGAACTGCCCAATCAACTTGTCATGTCTGCACTAAATCATCCGTAATTGTTTTTTTAGAGTTCCGAATGACATGAATCCAATGCCCACGTTATGCTAGCTTAATTTTCTATATTGTTACAAAATTTTAGACTCAAATATATACAACAAACCCTCGAAGTAATCCAATATATCCAAAACTGCATGATGCCATGCTTTATTCTTCACTTATAAGCCTTTACTCAATGAGCACCAATGATCAGCTTAGAATGATCATTTGAACTGACCAATCAACTTAATGTTTCCACACTAAATTGTCCATAACTTTTGATTTAGAGCTCCGAATGACATGAATCCAACGACCATGTCACGCTAGCTCAATTTTCTATTCTTTGAAATAACATCATACTCAAATATATCCGTAATTATCCGTAATTTTTTATTTAGAGGTCCGAATAACATGAATCCAACGACCACATTACGCTACCTCAATTTTCTATTATGTGAAAAAACTACACACTCAAATATATCAACAAACCTCCAAGTAATCCATTCTATCCCAAACTCCATGATGCCATGCATTATGCTTCACTTATAAGCCTTTACTCAATGAGCAGCAATCATCATCTTATAATGATCATTTGAACTGATCAATCAACTTGCCATTTCCACACTAAATCATTCATAACTTTTGATTTAGAGCTGAGAATGACATGAATCCAACGCCCACGTTATGCTAGCTCCATTTTCTATACTATGACAAAATTTCAGACTCATATAGATACGAGAAAGCCTCCAACTAATCCAATCTATCCCAAACTATATGATGTCATACATTATGCTTCACTTATAAGCCTTTACTCAATTAGCACCAATGATCAGCTTAGAATAATCATTTGAACTGACCAATCAACTTGACATGTCCGCACTAAATCGTCCGTAACTTTTAATTTAGATATCAGAGTGACATGAATCCAATGCCCGTGTAATGCTAGCTCAATTTTCTATACAATGACAAAATTTCATACTCAAATATATTCGACAAAGCCTCCAAGTAATACAATCTATTCCAAACTGTGTGATGCCATGCATTATGCTTCACTTATAAGCCTTTACTCAATTAGCCAATCAACTTAACATGTATGCACTAAGTCGTCCGTAACTTTTGATTTAAAACTAATCATGACATGAATCTAATGCCAACGTTATGCCAACTCAATTTTCTATATTGTGATAAAATTTCAAACTCAAATAGATACGACAAAGCTTCCAAGTAATCCAATCTATCCCAAACTACGTGATGCCATGCATTATGCTTCACTTATAAGTCTTTACTCAATGAGCTCCAATGATTAGCTTAGAATGATCATTGGAACTGACCAATCAACTTGACATATATGCACTAAATTGTATGTAACTTTTGATTTAATACTCATCATGACATAAATCCAAAGCCCACGTTATGCTAGCTTAATTTTCTATATTGTAACACAATTTTGGACTCAACTAGATACGACCAAGCCTCTAAGTAATGCAATATATCCCAAACTGCGTGATGCCATGCATTATGTTTCACTTATGAGGTTTTAATCAATGAGCACCAATGATCACTTCAGAATGATCATTTTTACTGGATGATGAACTTGACATGTCCGTACTAAATCGTCCGTAACTTTTGATTTATAGCTCGGAATGACATGAATCCAATGCCCACGTTATGCTAGCTCAATTTTCTATATTGTGACAAAATTTCAGACTCAAATAGATACGACAAAGCCTCCAAGTAATCCAATCTATCCCGAACTGCATGATGCCATGCATTATGTTTCACTTATAAGCCTTTACTCAATGAGCTCCAATGATCAGCTAAGAATGATCATTTCAACTGACCAATCAACTTGACATGTCCTCACTAAATCGTTCGTAAGTTTTGATTTAGAGCTCAGAATGACATGAATCCAATACCCACGTTATGCTAGCTTAATTTTCTATATTGTAACATAATTTCAGACTCAAATAGATTCGAAAAAGCGTCCAAATAATCCAATGTATCCCAAACTGCATGATGCCATGCATTATGCTTCACTTATAAGTCTTTACTTAATAAGCAGTAATGATCAGCTTAGAATGATCAGTTGAACTGGCCAATCAAGTTGACATGTCTGCAATAAATTGTCCCTAAGTTTTTATTTAGAGCTGAGAATGACATGAATCCAACGTCCACATTATACTAGCTTAATTTTCTATATTGTAACAAAATTTCAGACTCAAATAGATATGAAAAAGCCTCTAAGTAATACAATATATCCCAAACTGTGTGATGCCATGCATTAT
Organism: Pugionium cornutum; assembly: GCA_018901935.1. Lineage (NCBI taxonomy): Eukaryota > Viridiplantae > Streptophyta > Magnoliopsida > Brassicales > Brassicaceae > Pugionium > Pugionium cornutum. Next base: position 28,634,508 of record CM032165.1, read on the forward strand.
GTTTCACTTATGAGGTTTTAATCTATGAGCACCAATGACCAACTTTGAATGAGCAGTTGAACTAGCCAATTAACTTGAATTGTCCGCAATAAATTGTCCATAACTTTTGATTTAGAGATCAGAATGACATGAATCCAATACCCATGTTATGCTAGCTGATTTTCTATATTGTTAGAAAATTTCAAACTCAAATAGATACGACAAAACCTCCAAGTTATCCAACTATCCCATACTGTGTGATGCCATGCATTATACTTCACTTATAAGCCCTTACTCAAGGAGCACCAATGATAATTTGATCTGCCCAATTAACTAGACATATCCGTAATAAATTGTCCGTTAATTTTGGTTTAGGGTTCAGAATGATATGAATCCAACGTCCATGTCATGGTAGCTCAACTTTCTATACAATGGCGAATTTTTAGACTCAAATAGATATGACAAAGCATCCAAGTAACCCAATATATCCCAAAGTGCGTGATGCAATATATTATGCTTCACTTATAAGCATTTACTCAAAGAGCACCAATGATCAGCTTTGAATGATCAGTTTAACTGCCCAATAAATTTGACATGTCAACACTAAATCGTCCGTAACTTTTGGTTTAAAGCTAAGAATGACATGAATCAAATGCCCACGTTATGCTAGCTATTGTTTCTATAATGTGACAAAATTTCAGACTCAAATAGATATGAAAAGCCTCCAAGTAATCCAATCTATCACGAACTGATGCCATGCATTATTCTTCTTCACTTATAAGCATTTACTCAATGAGCACCAATGATCAGCTTAAAATGATCATTTGAACTGACCAATAAACTTGACATATCGAAAATAAATCGTGAATAACTTTTGATTTAGGGCTTAGAATGACATGAATCCAACACGCACATTATCCTAGCTCAATTTTCAATTCTATGACAAATTTTCAGACTCAAATTGATACGACAAAGCCTACAAGTAATCCAGTTTATCTCAAAATTAGTGATTCCATAAATTATGCTTCACTTATATGCCTTTACTCAATAAGCACCAATGATCAGCTGAGAATGATCATTTGAACTGAGCAATCAACTTGACATTTCCGCACTAAATCGTGCATAAATTTTGATTTAGAGCTCAGAATGACATGAATCCAACACCCACGTTATGCTAGCTCAATTTTCTATACTATGACAAAATTTCAAACTCAAAGTAATCCAATATATCTCAAACTATGTGATGCCTTTCATTATGCTCCACTTATAAACCTTTACTCAATGAGCACCAATGATCAGGTTAGGATGATCATTTGAACACACCAATCAACTTGCATGCGCGCACTAAATCGTTCGTAACTTTTGATTTAAAGCTCAAAATGACATGAATCCAACACCCACGTTATGCTAGCTCAATTTCCTATACAATGACAAAATTTAAGACACAAATAGATACGACAAAGCCTCCAAGTAATCCAATCTATCCCAAACTGCGTGATGCCATGCATTTTGCTTCACTTATAAGCCTTTACTTAATGAGCACCAATTATCAGCTTAAAATGATCAGTTGAACTGGCCAATAACCTTGACATATATGCACTAAATTGTACGAAACTTTTGATTTAAAACTCATCATGACATGAATCCAATGCCCACGTTATGCCAACTCAATTTTCTATATTGTGACAAAATTTCACTTATGAGGTTTTAATCAATGAGCACCAATGATCACTTCAGAATGATCATTTTAGCTGGATGATCAACTTGACATGTTCGTACCAAATCGTCCGTAACTTTTGATTTAGAGCTCGGAATGACATGAATCCAATGCCCACGTTATGCTAGCTCAATTTTCTATATTGTGTCAAAATTTCAGTCTCAAATGGATATGACAAAGCCTTCAAGAAACCCAATTTATCCCAAACTGCGTGATGTCATGCATTATGTTTCACTTATAAGTCTTTACTCAATGATCACCAATGATAAGCTTAGAATGATCAGTTGAAGAGGCCTATCAACTTTACATGTATGCACTAAATTGTCCGTAACTTTTGATTTAAAGCTCATCATGACATGAACCCAATGCCCACGTTATGCCAACTCAATTTTCTATTTTGTGAAAAAATTTGAGACTCAAATAGATACGACAAAGCCTCCAAGTAATCCAATCTATCCCAAACTGCGTGATGCCATGCATTCTGATTCACTTATAAGCCTTTACTCAATGAGCTCCAATGATCAGCTTAGAATGATCATTTGAACTAACCAATGAAGTTGACATGTCCTCACTAAATCATCCGTAACTTTTGATATATAGCTGTGAATGACAAGAATCCAGTTCCCACGTTATGCTAGCTCAATTTTCTATATTGGAACACAATTTCTTATTTAAATAGATGCAACAAAGCCTCTAAGTAATGCAATATATCCCAAACTGCGTGATGTCATGTATTATGTTTCACTTATGAGGTTTTAATCAATGAGCACCAATATCACCTTATAATGATCATTTTAACTGGATGATCAACTTGACATGTCCGCACTAACTCGTCTGTAACTTTTGATTTAGAGCTCGCAATGACAAGAATCTAATGCCCACATTATGCTAGCTCAATTTTCTATATTGTGACAAAATTTCAGAAACAAATAGATACGACAAAGCCTCCAAGTAATCCTATATATCCCAAACTGCGCGATGCCATGCATTATGCTTCACTTATAAACATTTACTCAGTGAGCACCAATGATAAGTTTAGAATGATCAGTTGAACTGGCCACTCAACTTGACATGTATGCACTAAATTGTCCGTAACTTATGATTTAAAGGTCATCATGACATGAAACCAATGCCCACGTGATCTCAACTTAATTTTCGATATTGTGACAAAATTTCAGACTCAAATAGATACGACAAAGCCTCCAAGTAATCCAATCTATCCCAAACTGCGTGATGCCATGCATTTGCTGCACTTAGAAGCCTTTACTCAATGAGAACCAATGATCAGCTTAGAATGATCATTTGAACTGACCTCTAAACTTGACATATTTGCACTAATTCATCATTAACTTTTTATTTATGGTTCAAAATGACATGAATCCAACGCCCAAATTATGCTAGCTCATAAATTTTTTATACGATGACAAAATTTCAGACACAAATAGATACAAAAAAGCCTCAAAGTAATCAAATATATCGTAAACTGTGTGATGCCATGCATTATGCTTCACTTATAAGCCATTACTCAATGAGCACCACTGATCAGCTTAGAATGATCATTTGAACTGAGCAATCAACTCCATATATTCGCACTTAATCGTCTGTAACTTTTGATTTAGGGCTCAGAATGACATGCATCCAACGCCCAAGTTATGCTAGCTTAATTTTCTATACTACAACAAATTTTTAGACTCAAATAGATACGACAAAGCCTACAAGTAATCAAATATATCCAAAAATGTGTGATGCAATGCATTATACTTGACTTATAACCCTTTACTCAATGAGCACAATTGATCAGCTTAGAATGATTTTTGAACTGAGCAATCAACTTGACATATCCGCACTAAATCGTCCGTAACTTTTGATTTAGGGCTCACAATGACATGAATCCAACGCCCACGTTATCCTAACTCAATTTTCTATACAATGACAAATTTTTAGACTCAAATAGATACGACAAAACCTCAAAGTAATCCAATCTGTCCTAAACTGCATGATCCCATGCATTATGCTTCACTTATAAACCTTTTCTCAATGAGCACCAATGATCAACTTAGAATAATCATTTGAACTGACCAATCAACTTGACATGTCCGCAATAAATCTTTGTAAATTTTGATTTAGAGCTCAGAATGACATGAATTTAATGCTAGCTCAATTTTCTGTATTGTAACACAATTTTGGACTCAAATAGCCTATAAGTAATGCAATATATCCCAAACTACGTCATGTCATGCATTATGCTTCACTTATGAGTTTTTAATCAATGAGAAACAATGAGCACGAATGATCACTTTAGAGTAATCATTTTAACTGGATGATCAACTTGACATGTCCGCACTAAATCGTCCGTAACTTTCGATTTAGAGCTCCGAATGACATGAATTCAATGCCCACGTTATGCTAGCTCAATTTTCTATATTTTGACAAAAGTTTAGACTCAAATAGATACAAAAAAGCCTTCAAGTAATCCAAATTATCCAAAACTGCGTGATGCCATGCATTATGCTTCACTTATAATCATTTACTCAATGAGCACCAAGGATTAGCTTATAATGATCACTTGAACTGGCCCATCATTTTGACATGTCTACATTAAATCGTTAGTAACTTTCGATTTAGAGTTCAGAATGTCATGAATACAATGCCCACGTAATGCTAGCTCAGTTTTCTATACTAAGACAAATTTCCGTACTCAAATAGATACGGCAAAGCCTCCAAATAATCCAATCTATCCCAACTGCGTGATGACATGTATTATGCTTCACTTATAAGCCTTTACTCAATGAGCACCAATGCTGACCAATCAACTTGACATTTCCTCACTAAATCATCTGTAACTTTTGATTTAGAGCTGAGAATGATATGAATCCAATGCCCACGTTATGCTAGCTCAATTTTCTATATTGTAACACAATTTAAGACTCAAATAGTTACGATAAAGCCTCTAAGTAAAAAATATATCCCAAATTGCGTGATGCCATGCATTATGTTTCACTTATGAGGTTTTAATCAATGAGCACTAATGATCGCTTCAGAATGATCATTTTAACTAGATGACCAACTTGACATCTGCGCAATAAATCGTCTGTAACTTTTGATTTAGAACTCGGAATGACATGAATCCAATGCCCATGTTATGCTAGCTCAATTTTCTACACTATGACATAATTTCGGACTCAAATAGATACGACAAAGTCTTCAAGTAATCCAAACTATCCAAAACTGCATGATGCCATGCATTATACCTCACTTATAATCATTTACTCAATGAGCACCTTTGATAAGCTAAGAATGACCAGTTGAACTAGCCAATCAACTTGACATGTATGCACTAAATCGGCCCTAACTTTTGATTTAAATCTCATCATGACATGAATCCAATGCCCACGATATCCCATTTATATTTTCTATATTGTAACAAAATTTTAGACTCAAATACAAACGACAAAGCCTCGAAGTAATCCAATCTATCCAAAACTACGTGATGCAATGCATTATGCTTCACTTATAAGCCTTTACTTAATGGGCACCAATGATCAGCTTAGAATGATCATTTGAACTGATCAATCAACTTGACTTGTCCGCACTAAATCTTCCGTAACTTTTAATTGAGAGCTCAAAATGACTTGAATCCAATGCCCACGTTATCCTAGCTCAATTTTCTATATTGTAACACAATTTAAAACTCAAATAGATACGACAAAACCTCTAAGTAATGCAATATATTGTAAACTACGTGATGTCATGCATTATGTTTCACATATGAGGTTTTAATCAATGAGCACCAATGATCACTTCAGAATGATCATTTTAACTGGATGATCAACTTGATATGTCCACAAAAAATCGTCCATAACTTTTGATTTAGAGCTCGAAATGACATGAATCCAATTCCCACGTTATGCTAGTTCAATTTTCTATATTCTGACAAAATTTCAGACTCAATTAGATACGACGAAGCCTCCAAGTAATCCAATCTATCCCTAACTGCGTGATGCCATGCATTATGCTTCACTTATAAGCCTTTACTCAATGATCACCAATGATCAGCTTAGAATGATTAGTTGAACTGGCCAATCAACTTGACATGTACGCACTAAATAACCCGTAACTTTTGATTTAGAGCTCAGAATGACATGAATCCAATGCCCACGTTATGCTAGCTCAATTTTCTATATTGTAACACAATTTCAAACTTAAATTGATACGACAAAGCCTCCAAGTAATTCAATTTATCCCAGACTGCGTGATGCCATGCATTATGCTTTACTTATAAGCCTCTACTCAATGAGCAACAATGTTAAGCTTAGAATGATCAGTTGATTTGGCCAATCAACTTGACATGTTCGAAATAAATCGTCCGTAACTTTTGATTTAGAGCTGAGAATGACATGAATCAAATGCCCACGTTATGCTAGCTCAATTTTCTATATTGTGACAAAAATTCAAACACAAATTGATACGACAAAACCTCCAAGTAATCTAATCTATCCCAAACTACGTGATGTCAGGCATTATGCTTCACTCATAAGGTTTTACTCAATGAGCACCAATGATAAACTTAGAATGATTTGTTGAACTGACCAAACAACTTGACATGTCCTAACTAAATCGTTTGTAACTTTTGATTTAGAGCTCAAAATGACATGAATCCAATGCCCACGTTATGCTAGCTCAATTTTCTATATTGTAACACAATTTCAGACTCAAATAGATACGATAAAACCTCTAAGTAATCCACTATATACCAAACTGTGTGATGCCATGCATCATGCTTCACTTATAAGCCTTTACTCAATGAGCCCCAATGATAAGCTTAGAATGATCAGTTGAAGTGGCCAATCAACTTGACATGTATGCACTAAATCGCCCGTAACTTTTGATTTAAAGCTCATCAAGACATGAATGCAATGCCCACTTTGTGCCAGCTCAATTTTCAATATTTTGACAAAATTTTATACTCAAAAAGATATGACAAAGCCTCTAAATAATCCAATCTATTTCAAACTGTGTGATGCCATGCATTATGCTTCACTTATAAGCCTTTACTCAATGAGCGCCAATGATCATTTTAGAATGATCATTTGAACTTACCAATAAACTTGACATGTCTGCGTTAAATCGTCTGTAACTTTTGATTCAGAGCTCAGAATGACATCAATCATATGCCAATGTTATGGTAGCTCAATTTTCTAAATTGTAACACAATTTCAGACACAAATAGATATGATAAGACCTCTAAGTTATCCAATATATCCCAAAATGTGTGATGCCATGCATTATGTTTCACTTATGAGGTTTTAATCAATGAGCACCAATGATCATTTCAGAATGATCGTTTTAACTGGATGATCAACTTGACATGTCCGCACTAAATCGTCCATAACTATTGATTTAGAGCTCAGAAATGACATGAATCCAACGCCCACGTTATGCTAGTTCAATTTTCTATATTGTGACAAAATTTAAGACTCAAATAGATACAACAAAGCCTCCAAGTAATCCAATCTATCCCAGAGTGCGTGATGCCATGCATTATGCTTCACTTATAAGCCTTTACTCAATGAGCACCAATGATAAGCTTAGAATGATCATTTGAAATTACCAATCAACTTGACATGTCCTCACTAAATCGTCCGTAACTTTTCATTTAGGGCTCTGAATGAAATGAATCCTACGCCAATGTTATGCTTGTTCAATTTTGTATAGTATGACAAAATTTCAGACTCAAATAGATACGACAAAGCCTCTAAGTAATCCAATCTATCCCAAACTGCGTGATGCCGTGCATTATGCTTCACTTATAAGACTTTACTCAATGAGCACCAATCATCATCATAGAATGATCATTTGAACTGACCAATCAACTTGAAATGTCCGCACTAAATTGTCCGTAACACTTGATTTAGAGCTCCGAATGACATCAATGATATGCTCACGCTATGCTAGCTAAATTTTCTATATTGTAACACAATTTCAGACTCAAATAGATACGATAAAACCTCTATGTAATCCACTCTATCCCAAACTGTGTGATGCCATGCATTATGCTTCATTTATAATCCTTTATTCAATGAGCCCCAATGATTAGCGTAGAATGATTAGTTGAACTGGCCAATCAACTTGACAAATCCTCCAAGTAATCAAATATATCCCAAACTGTGTGATGTCATGCATTATACTTGACTTATAAGCCTTTACTCATTGAGATAAATTGATCAGCTTAGAATGATCATTTGAACTGAGCAATCAACTTGACATATCCGCACTAAATCGTCCGTAACTTTTGATTTAGGTCTCAAAATGACATGAATGTAACGCCCATGCTATCCTAGCTCAATTTTCTATAATATGACAAAATTTTAGACTCAAATAGATACGACAAAACCTCCAAGTAATCCAATCTATCCCAAACTACGTGATGCCATTCATTATGCTTCACTTATAATCCTTTACTTAATGAGCACCAATGATCAATTTAGAATAATCATTTGAAGTAACCAATCAACTTGACATGTCTGTAATAAATCGTCAGTAACTATTGATTTAGAGCTCAAAATGGCATAAGAATTCAACGGCCACGTTATGCTAGCTTAATTTTCTATTCTATTACAAATTTTTTGACTCAAATAGATACAACAAAGCCTCCAAGTTATACAATCTATCCCAAATTGCATTATGTCATGCATTACGTTTCACTTATAAGACTTTACTAAATGAGCACGAATGATCACCTTAGAATGATCAGTTGAACTGGCCAATCAACTTTACATATCCGCAATAAATCGTCAGTAGCTTTTGATTTAGAGCTCAGAATGACATGAACATAATGCCTACGTAATGGTAGCTCAGTTTTTTGTACTACGAAAAATTTTCGGACTCAAATATATACGGCAAAGCCTCCAAGTAATCCAATCTATCGCAACAGCGTGATGTCATGTATTATGCTTCACTTATAAGCCTTTACTCAATGAGCACCAATGATCAGCTTAGAATGATCATTTGAACTGACCAATAAACTTGACATGTCTACACTAAATTGTCCGTAACTTTTGATTTAGGGCTCATAATGATATATGAATCCAACGCCATGTTATGCTAGCTCAATTTTTTATACTATGACAAAATGTTAGACACAAATAGACACGACAAAGCCTCCTAGTAATCCAATATATCCCAAACTGCGTGATGTCATGCATTAGGCTTCACTTATAAGCCTTTTCTCAATGAGCACCAATGATCAGCTTAGAATGATCATTTCAACTAACCAATAAACTTGACATATGCGCACTTAATTGTCCATAATTTTTGATTTAGGGCTCAGAATGACATGAATCCAACGCCCACGTTATGCTATATCAATTTTCTATACTATGACAAATTTTCAGACTCAAATCGATACGAAAAAGCCTCTAAGTAATCCAATATATCCCAAAGTGCGTGATGTCATGCATTATGCTTCACTTATAAGCCTTTACTCAATGAGCAGCAATGATCAACTTAGAATGAGCATTTGAACTCACCAATCAACTTGACATATCTGTAGTAAATCGCCGGTAACTTTTTATTTAGGACTGAGAATGGCATGAATCCAACTCCCACGCTATGCTAGCTCAATATTCTATTCTATGAAAAAATATCTGACTCAAATAGATTTGACAAAGCCTCTAAGTAATCCAATATATCCCAAATTACATTATGTCATGCATTATGTTTCACTTATAAGCCTTTAATAAATGAGCACCAATGAACAGCTTAAAATGATCAGTTGAACTTGCCGATCAACTTGACTTGTCCTCATTAAATCGTCCGTAACTTTTAATGTAAAGCTCATAATGAAATGAATCCAACGCCCACGTAAAGCTAGCTCAATTTACTATTATACGACAAATTGTCAGACTCAAATAGATACGACAAATTCTCCAAGTAATCCAATCTATCCCGAACTGCGTGATGCCATGCATTATGCTTCACTTATAAGCCTTTACTCAATGAGCACCAAATATCAGCTTACAATGATCATTTGAACTGACCAATAAACTTGACATGTCCGCACAAAATCATCCGTAACTTTTGATTTATAGCTCAGAATGACATGAATCCAACGCACAGTTTATGCTAGCTCAATTTCATACTCAAACAGATACAACAAAGCCTCCAAGTAATCCAATCTATCCCAAACTGCGTGATGTCATGCACTATTCTTCACTTATAAGCCTTTACTCAATGAGCACCAATGATCTGCTAAGAATGATCAGTTGAACTAGCAATTTAACTTGACATGTCCGCACTAAATTGTCTGTAACTTTTGATTTAGAGCTCAGAATGTCTTGAATCTAATGCACACGTAATGCTAGCTAATGTTTCTATACAGTGACAAATTTTCAGACTCAAATAGATATGACAAAGCCTCCATGTAATCCAATCTATCCCAAACCGCGTGATGTCATGCATTATGCTTCACTTATAAGCCTTTACTCAATGAGCACCAATGACCAGCTTAAAATGGTCATTTGAACTGAGTAATCAACTTGACATATCCGCACTAAATCGTCTGTAACTTTTGTAGAGTTCAAAATGACATGAATCCAACGCCCACGTTGTGCTAGCTCAATTTTCTATACTATAACAAATTTTTAGACTCAAATATATACGACAAAGCTTCAAAGGAATCAAATATATCCAAAAATGCGTGATGCCATGCGTTATACTTGACTTATAAGCCTTTACTCAATGAGCACCAATGATCAGCATAGAATGATCATTTGAACTGACCAATCAACTTGACATATTCGCACTAAATCGTCCGAATCTTTTGATTTAGAGCACAAAATGACATGAATCCAACGCTCATGTTATGCTAGCTTAATTTTCTATACTATGACAAATTTTCAGACTCAAATAGATACGAAAAAGCCTCCAAGAAATCCAATCTATCCCAAACTGCGTGATTTCATGCATTATGCTTAACTTATAAGCTTTTACTCAATGAGCATCAATGAGCTGGTTAAAATGATCAGTTGAACTGGCCATTCAACTTGACATGTCCGCACTAAATCGTGCATAACTTTTGATTTAGAGCTCAGAATGACATGAATCCAACGCTCACGTTTTGCTAGCTCAATTTTCTATACTGTGAAAAAATTTCAAAGTCAAATAGATTCGACAAAGCCTCCAAGTAATGCAATGTATCCCAAACAGCATGATGCCATTCATTATACTTCACTTAAAAGCCTTTACTCAATGAGCACCAATGAAACGACCAATCAACTTGACATTTCTGCTCTAAAACGTCCCTAACTTTTGATTTAGAGCTCATAAATGACATGTATCCAATGCCCACGTTATGCTAGCTCAATTTTCTATACTGTGAAAAAGTTTCAAACTCATATAGATTCGACAAAGCCTCCAAGTAATCCAATGTATCCCAAACAGCGTGATGCTATTCATTATACTTCACTTATAAGTTTTTACTGGATGAGCACCAATGATCAGCTTAGAATGATCATTTAAACCAACCAATCAACTTGACATATCTGCACTAAATCATCCTTAACTTTTGATTTAGAGCTCACAATGACATAAATCAAATGCCCACGTTATGCAAGCTCAATTTTCTATATTGTGACAAAAGTTCAGACTCAAATAGATTAGACAAAGCCTCCAAGTAATCCAATCTATCCCAAACTGTGTGATGCCATGCATTATGCTTCACGTATAAGCCTTCACTAAATGAGCACCAATGATCAGATTAGAATGATCATTTGAACTGAGCAATCAACTTGAAATATCCACACTTAATCATCCATAAATTTTTTATTTATGGCTGAGAATGACATGAATCCAATGCCCAAGTTATGCTATCTAAAGTTTTTTATACTATAACAAATTTTCAAACTCAAATAGATACGATAAAGGCTCCAAGTAATCCAATCTATCCCAAACTGGGTGATGTCATGCATTATGCTTCACTTATAAGCCTTTACCCAATGAGCACCAAATATCAGCTTACAATGATCATTTGAACTGACCAATAAACTTTACATGTCCGCACAAAATCGTCTGTAACTTTTGATTTATAGCTCAGAATGACATGAATCCAACGCCCAGGTTTTGCTAGCTCAATTTTCTATAGTATGACAAAATTTCATACTCAAACAGATACAACAAAGCCTCCAAGTAATCCAATCTATCCCAAACTGCGTGATGTCATGCATTATTCTTCGCTTATAGGCCTTTACTCAATGAGCACCAATGATCTGCTCAGAATGATCAGTTGAACTACCCATTCAACTTGACATGTCCGCACTAGATTGTCTGTAACTTTTGATTTAGTGCTCAAAATGACTTGAATCCAATGCACACGTAATGCTAGCTAATTTTTCTATACAGTGACAAATTTTCAGACTCAAATAGATATGACAAAGCCTCAATGTAATCCAATCTATCCCAAACCGCGTGATATCATGCATTTAACTTCACTTATAAGCCTTTACTCAATGAGCACCAATGACCAGCTTAGAATGATCATTTGAACTTGACATATCCACACTAAATCCTCTGTAACTTTGATTTAGAGTTCAAAATGACATGAATCCAACGCCCACGTTGTGCTAGCTCAATTTTCTATACTATAACAAATTTTTAGACTCAAATATATACGACAAAGTCTCAAAAGAATCAAATATATCCCAAACTGCGTGATGCCATGCATTATACTTGACTTATAAGCCTTTACTCAATGAGCACCAACGATCAGCTTAGAATGATCATTTGAACTGACCAATCAACTTGACATATCCGCCCTAAATCGTCCGAATCTTTTGATTTAGAGCACAAAATGACATGAATCCAATGCTCACGTTATGCTTGCTCAATTTTCTATACTATGCCAAATTTTAAGACTCAAATAGATACGATAAAGCCTCCAAGTAATATAATCTATTCCAAATTTTGTGATGTCATGCATTATGCTTCACTTATAAGCATTCCCTCAATGAGTACCAATGATCAGCTTAGAATGATCATTTGAACTGACCAATAAACTTGACATATCCGCACTTAATCGTCAGTAACTTTTGATTTAGGGCTCAAAAAGACATGAATCCAAAACCCACGTTATGCTAGCTTAATTTTCTATACTATAACAAATTTTCTGACTCAAACAGATATGAAAAAGCCTCAAAGTAATCCAATCTATTCCAAACTGCGTGATGCCATGCATTATCTTCACTTATAAGCCTTTACTCAATGAGCACCAATGATCAGTTTAGAATGATCATTTGAACTAACCAATCAATATGACATGTCCGCACTAAATCGTCCATAAGTTTTGATTTAGAGCTCATAATGACATAAATCCAACACCCACGTTAAGCTAACTCAATTTCTACACTATGAAAAAATTTCATAGTCAAATAGATACGACAAAGCCACGAAGTAATCCAATCTATCCAAGACTGAGTGATGCCATGCATTATGCTTCAGTTATAAGCCTTTACTCGATGAGAACAAATGATCAGCTTAGAATGATCATTTGAACTCACCAATCAACATGACATGTCTGCAATAAATCGTTCGTAACTTTTCATTTAGGGCTCAGAATGACATGAATCCAATGCTCACGTTATGCTAGCTCAATTTTCTATTCTATGACAAATTTTAGACTCAAATAGATACGTTAAAGCCTCCAAGTAATCCAATCTATCCCAAACTGTGTGCAAACATGCATTATGCTTCACTTATAAGCCTATACTAAATGACCACCAATGATCAGCTTAGAATGATCAGTTGAACTGGCCAATCAACTTGACATATCCCCAATAAATCGTCCATAACTTTTGATTTAGGGCTCATAATGACATGAATCCAACGCCCACGTTATGCTAGCGGAATTTTCCATACATTAAAAATTTTTAGACTCTAATCGATACGACAAAGCCTCCAAGTAATCCAATCTATCCAAAACTGCGTGATGTCAAGCATTATGCTTCCCTTATAAGCCTTCACTAAATGAGCACCAAAGATCAGCTTAGAATGATCATTTGAACTGGCCAATCAACTTTACATTTCTGCACTAAATCGTCCATAATTTTTGATTTAGGGCTCAAAATGATATGAATCCAATGCACACGTAATGCTAGCTGAATTTTTTATAAATTGACAAATTTTCAGACTCAATATATACGACAAAGCCTCCAAGTAATCCAATATAACCCAAACTGCGTGATGCCTTGCATTAAGTTTCCCTTATAAGCCTTAACTCAATGAGCACCAATGATCTGCTTTGAATGATCAGCTGAACTGGCCAATCAACTCTACATATCCGCACTTAATCGTCCATAACTTTTGATTTAGGGTTCAGAATGACATGAATCCAATGCCCACATTATGCTAGCTCAATTTTCTATGCTATGAAAAATTTTTAGACTCAAATAGATACGTCAAAGCCTCCAAGTACTCAAATATATCCCAAACTACGTGATGCCATGCATTATGCTTCGCTTATAATCCATTACTCTATGAGCACCAATGATCAGCTTAGAATGATCATTTGAACTGAGCAATCAACTTGACATATCTGCACTTAATCATCCGTAACTTTTCATTTAGGACTGAGAATGACATGAATCCTATGGCCACGTTATGCTAGCTCAATTTTCTATACTATGACAAATTGTCAGACTCAAATATATACCACAAAGCCTCCAAGTAATCACATATATCCCAAATTGCATGATGCCATGCATTATACTTGACTTATAAGCCTTTACTCAATGAGCACCAATGATCAGCTTAGAATGATCATTTGAACAGACCAATCAACTTGACATATCCACAGTAAATCGTCCGTAACTTTTGATTTAGAGCTCATAATGACTTGAATTCAATGCCCACGTTATGCTAGCTCAATTTTCTGTACTTTGACAAAATTTCAGACTCGAATAGATACGACAAATCCTCCAAATAATCCAATCTATCCCAAACTGCGTGATGTCATGCATTATGCTTCACTTATAAGCCTTTACTCAATCAGTATCAATGATCAGCTTAGAATGATCATTTGAACTGACCAATAAACTTGACATATCCGCCCTTAATCGTCTGTAACTTTTGTTTTAGGGCTCCGAATGACATTAATCCAACGCCCACGTTATGATAGCTTAATTTTTTATACTATGACAAAATTTTAGACACAAATAGACACGAAAAAGCCTCCTAGTAATCCAATATATCCCAAACTGCGTGATGTCATGCAATAGGCTTCACTTATAAGCCTTTACTCAATGAGCACCAATGATCAGCTTAGAATGATCATTTCAACTAACCAATAAACTTGACATATGCACACTTAATTGTCCATAATTTTTGATTTAGAGCTCAGAAATTACATGAATCCAATTGAAAGAATATTGAGACTAGAGAGGAGAAATGTGAAGAATTGAATCCAAAAACTCAAAGAAAAGCATGAGAAGATGAGAAATGTCTTAGACTTCTGGAGAATAATCTCCTAAGAGTTTAATCATAAATTGAGTCTTTACACCCAAATACACGTAAATGATCAATGGAGGGTTTAGTTTTATTGACTACCTCAAATGGGGATATGTCTTGCAAGACTTTGGTTGGAATCCGATTGATGAGGTAGCAAGCAACCAAGACTGCATCTGCCCAAAAACATTTAGGAACATTGGTTTGAAACATCATCGATCTTGCTACTTCAATTAAGTGTCGGTTCTTCCTTTCAGCAACTCCATTTTGTTTTGGTGTGTGTGGGCAGCTAGTTTGATGTAGTATTCCATGTTTGTTTAATTGAGCTTTGAATCTTTGACTTGTGTATTCCCCTCCATTATCTGATCTTAACACTTTGATCTTGGCATTGAATATATAAGTAACATAATTATGAAAGTTTATAAATGCCTCATAAACCCTATTTTAGATGGAAGTAATGTAACCCATGTATATTTCGATTTCTCATCTATAAAGGTCACAAAGTATTTATTCCTATCTCTAGACATGCAAGGTGAGGTCCAAACATCGGAATGTAATAAATCAAAGCAATGCTCATAAATTATATACGATTTAGGGAAAACAACACGACAATGTTTTCCAACGATACAAGCCTCACAAACTGAGTGATCATTAGCGACATTAGGAATTATCAAGCTTAAGGCATAAGCATGAGGATGACCTAATCTAGCATGCCATAAGACATCTTTATTAGCAAAAACACAGGATTTGAAAGCTAAGGAATCCAAATTGCTTGGAGGAGTGTCTTCAAGAACATAGAGCTCATCTTAAGTTCCACCACCTCCAAGTATCTTACCACTCTTAATATCCCGAAAGTAAGTATTGTTAGGCCCAAAAGTAACATTGGAATTCAGGTCTTTAGTAGCCTTTTTTACCGAAACTAGATTAGACTTAAACTTCGGTACAAAGAAAGCATTACTTTCTTTGTGAAATAGTCTTAATTTTCTGGTTCCCTCAATTGGAATACCCTTACCATCAGCTATAGTTACTTGTCCTAGACATGGTTCAATGTTCTTTAACAACCTAGCATTGCTAATCATTTGGTGAGAAGCACCCGAATCCACTACCAACTTATGATCCGGTTTATCAAGCAATTTATGGGAGTAGAGTGTGATACCGGAGAGATTTGAGACATAGGCCTTGATGAGATCCTCCAAGTCACTCTTCTTAACATACTCCATGGATACATTCATAGCTAGCTCCCCTCCTTGTTTGGATGAACGTTCCGGTTCAGTCACAACCTTTTGAGAGATGTTAGCCTTTGAATCCTTGAACAGGTTTGGCTTGAGATGAGGATGAAGTATCCAGCACTTGTCCTTGATGTGACCATTCCTCTTAAAATGTTCACACATCACACTCTTCCTATCCTCTTGTTTAAACACGCTCTTGTTGGCCATGACTAGTTCTCCTTTTCCACCAAACAAACCAATGTTGCCTTGCTCCTTTTGAATCCGTGAGCACACCTCTTCAAAATTATGGAGTTTTGGATCTCTTAGGATGGACTTAATCACATCCTTAAAGGATGGATTTAGGCTGAGAAGGAGCCCAAATATCTTGTCCCGTTCCTTCCTTTCATTAAGAACCTTTGGATCCAGAGAACTTGGTCTCAACATGTCAAGCTCGGACCACGTTGATTGGAACTTGCCTAGGAACTTTGTGAACTCCATATCCTCTTGGTGTAGATCATTGAGTTCCTTCTTAACCTCATACACACGGCTGAGGTTTGAAACATCCCCATACACCCTCTTGACAGTCTCCCAAAGAGACTTGGCGGTTTGACAATGTGAATAAGCTTCAAGAATGGATGGATCCAATGAATTTCGGAGGAATCCAAGAACTGCTGATCTTCTTGGAACCACCTAAATTCTTCTTTTCTTGTTGCGTCATCTTTCTTCTCTTTTGCATCATCTATAGATGGAGTATTATCCTCCAAGATGTAATTCCAAAGTCCTTTGCCACAAATGGCTGTCTTGATGGTTCTTGACCATAATATGTAGTTCAAGCCTTTAAGAACTACTGGTATCACCATATGGTTCAGGCTGGAACTGATTTGAATTGTATCCTCCATTTTTAGGTTTTGAAGAGCTCAAAGGAGGCAGCTTTTATTGTTGAATAAAACTGTGAGTTTTTAGTTTAAACGCTGAGAGATTTTTGACAGAATTTTAGATTAGAAATTGAGAGATTTGAGTAGAAAAGATAAAAGAATGATCTTATGCTCTGATACCATAAAAGAATATTGAGATTAGAGAGGATGAGAAACTCAAAGAAAAGCATGAGAAGATGAGAAATGTCTTAATCTTCTGGAGAATAATCTCCTAAGAGTTTAATCATACATTGAGTCTTTAGATCCCTTTTATAGAGGATTTACAATGTGAACACAAAACACAAACGAATTCAAACTTATGGATGAGCTTGAATAGAGGAGGAGCTTGTCAACAACCAATGAGAAGAGAGGGGAAGAGCTGCAAACTGTCTCATGAATGTTTGGTGTGGACACCAAAGCTGTGTGCAGCAGGTACGACTGTTTGGTGTGGTTACCAAGACTGTGTGCAGCATGGACATTTCCTTCTCACCTTGATTCTTCTCCCAAGGCAGCTATTTAACAATTTTAATCATGTGGTTAATAATAACTCCCTCCTTTTTCTTTTTCCTTGTTATTCAACCTGAATTTTTGTGTTCAAACTTGATTTGTAGGTCAAGATTGGTCTTATTTGATTTCCTATGTCAATACCAATGCCCACGTTATGCTATCTCAATTTTCTATAATCCGAGAAAATTTCAGACTCAAATAGATTCGACAAAGCGTCCAAATAATCCAATCTATCCTAAACTGCATGATGTCATGCATTAAACTTCAGTTATAAGCCTATATTTATTGAGCACCAATGATCAGTTTAAAATGATCAATTCAACTGACCAATCACCTTGACATGTCTACACTAAATCATCCGTAACTTTTGATTTAGAGCTCAGAATGACATAAATCCAATGCACACGTTCTGCTAGCTCAATTTTCTATACTGTGACATAATTTTAGACTCAAATAGATTAGACAAAGCCTCCAAGTAGTCCAATCAATCCCAAACTGTGTGATGCCATGCATTATGCTTAACTTATAAGCCTTTACCCAATCAGCACCAAGGATCTGCTTAGAATGACTAGTGGAACAAGCCATTCAACTTGACATGTCCGCACTAAATCGTTCGTAACTTTTGATTTAGAACTCAAAATGACATGAATCCAATGCCCACGTAATGCTAGCTCAATTTTCCATACAATGATAAATTTGTAGACTCATATAGATTCGACAAAGCCTCCAAGTAGTCCAATCAATCCCAAACTGTGTGATGCCATGCATTATGCTTAACTTATAAGCCTTTACCCAATCAGCACCAAGGATCTGCTTAGAATGACTAGTGGAACAAGCCATTCAACTTGACATGTTCGAACTAAATCGTTCGTAACTTTTGATTTAGAACTCAAAATTACATGAATCCAATGTCCACGTAATGCTAGCTCAATTTTCTATACAATGACAAATTTGTAGACTCAAATAGATAAGACAAAACCTCCAAGTAATCCAATCTATCCCAAACTACGTGATGTCATGCATTATGCTTCACTTATAACCCTTTACTCAATGATCACCAATGATCAGTTTAGAATGATCATTTGAACGGACTAATCAACTTGACATGTCAGCACTAAATCGTCCATAACTTTTTATTTAGAGCTCAAAATGACATGAATCCAACGCCCACGTTGTGCTACCTCAATTTTCTACACTGTGACAAAATTTCATACTCAAAAATAGGTACGACAAAACCTCCAAATAATCATATATATCCCAAACTGCGTGATGCCATGCATTATGCTTCACTTATAAGCCTTTACTCAATGAACACCAATGACAAGTTTAGAATAATCATTTAAACTCACCAATCAACTCGACATATACGCACTTAATCGTCCATAACTTTTGATTTAGGGCTCAGAATGACATGAATCCAACGCACACATTATGCTAGCTTAATTTTGTATACTATGTCAAATTTTCAGACCCAAATAAACACGACAAAGCCACCAAGTAATGCAATATATCCCAAACTACGTGATGTTATGCATTATGCTTCACATATAAGCATTTACTCAATGAGCACCAATGATCAGATTAGAACGATAATTTGAACTGACCAATAAACTTGATATATCTGCCCTATATCGTCAGTAACTTCTGATTTAGGGCTCAGAATAACATGAATCTAATGCCCACGTTATGCTTGCTAAATTTTCTATACCGTGAAAATTCCGATTCAAGTAGATGCGAGAAAGCATCCAAATAATCCAATCTATCCCAAACTGTGTGATGCCTTGCATTATGCTTCACTTATAAGCCTTTACTCAATGAGCACCATTGATCAGCTTAAAATGAGCGTTTGAACTGACCAATCAACTTGACATATCTTCACTAAATCAACCCTAACTTTTGATTTAGGGCTCATAATGACATTAATCCAACGCCCACGTTATGTTAGCTCAATTTTCTATACCATGACAAAATTCTATACTCAAATAGATATGACAAAGCCTCCAAGTAATCCAATCTATTCCAAACTGTGTGATGCCATGCATTATCCTTCACTTATAAGCCTTTATTCAATGAGAAACAATGATCAGCTTAGAACGAGCGTTTGAACTGACCAATCAACTTGACATATCCGTACTTAATCTTCCGTAACTTTTGATTTAGTGTTCAGAATAACATGAATCCCAGACAAACGTTATGCTAGCTCAATTTTCGATACTATGACAAATTTTCAAAATCAAATAGATACGACAAAGCCAACAAATAATCAAATATATCCATAACTGCGTGATGCTATGCATTATGCTTCACTTATATGCCTTTACTCTATCAGCACCAATGATCAGATTAGAATGATCATTTGAACTGAGCAATCAACTTTTGTACTTAATCGTCTGTAACTTTTAATTTAGGGCTGAGAATAATATGAGTCCAGTGCCCACGTTATGCTAGCTAATTTTTCTATACTATGACAAATTTTCAGACTCAAATAAATACGACAAAGCCTCAAATTAATCAAATATATCCCAAACTGTATGATGCCATGCATTATGCTTCACTTATAAGCATTTACTCAATGAGCACCAATGATTAGCTTAGCATGATAATTTGAACTGACCAATCAACTTGACATATCTGCCCTAAATTGTCCGTAACTTTTGATATAGGGCTCAGAATAACATGAATCCAACGCCCACGATATGCTAGCTCAATTTTCAATACCACGACAAAATTTTCCGACTCAAAAAAGTGTGATAAAGCATCCAAATAATCCAATATATCCCAAACTGTGTGATGTCTTGCATTATGCTTCACTTATAAGCCATTACTCAATGAGCACCATTGATCAACTTAGAATGATCGTTTGAACTGACCAATCAACTTGACATATCTTCACTAAATCGTCCCTAACTTTTGATTTAGGGCTCATAATGACATGAATCCAACGCCCACATTATGTTAGCTCAATTTTCTATACCATGACAAAATTCTAGACACAAATAGATACGAAAAATCGTCCAAGTAATCCAATCTATTCCAAACTGCGTGATGTCATGCATTATGCTTCACTTATAAGCCTTTACTCCATGAGCACTAATGAAGAGCTTAGAATGATCATTTGAACAGACCAATGAACTTGACATGTGTGCACTAAATCGTTCGTAACTTTTTGTATAGAGATATGAATGACATGACTCAAATGCCCACGTAATGCTAGCTCAATTTTCTATTCAATGACAAATTTTCAGACTGAAATTGACACGACAAAGTCTCCAAGTAATCCAATCTATTCCAAACTGCGTGATGCCGTGCATTATGCTTCACTTATAAGCCATTCCTCAATGAGCACCAATGATCAGCTTAGAATGATCATTTGAACTGACTGATCAACTTGACATGTCCGCACTAAATCATCTGTAACTTTTGAATTAGAGCTCAAAATGACACGAATCCAATGCCCATGTTGTACTAGCTCAATTTTCTATACTATGACAAAATTTAAGACTCAAATATATACGACAAAGCCTCCAAGTAACCCAATATATCCCAAACTGCGTGATGCCATGCATTATGCTTCACTTATAAGCCTTTATTCAATGAGCACCAATGATCAGGTTCGAATAATCATTTGAATTGACCAATCAACTCAACATTGCTGCACTAAATCGTCTATAACTCTTTATTTATGGCTCAAAATGACATTATTCCAACGCCCACGTTATGCAAGCTCAATTTTCTATAGCATGACAAAATTTCACACTCAAATAGATACCACAAAGCATCCATGTAATCCAGTCTATCCCAAACTGTGTGATGCCATGCATTATGCTTCACTTATAAGTCTTTACTCAATGAGCACCAATAATCAGCTTAGAATGAGCGTTTGAACTGACCAATCAACTTGACATATCTGCACTAAATTGTTTGTGACTTTTGATTTAGGGCTCCGAATGACATGAATCAGAGACCCACGTTATTCTAGCTCATTTTCTATAACATGACAAAATTTCATTCTCAAATAGATACGACAAAGCCTCCAACTAATCCAATCTATTCCAAACTGCGTGATGCCATGCATTATCCTTCACTTATAAGCCTTTACTCAATGAGCACCAAAGATCAGTTTAGAATGAGTGTTTGAACAAACCAATCAACTTGACATATCCGCACTTAATCGTCAGTAACTTTTGATTTTGGGCTCAGAATGACATGAATCCAATGCCCACGTTATGCTAGATCAATTTTCTATATTGTGACAAAATTTCAGACTCAAATAGAATCAACAAAGCCTCCAAGTTATCCAATCTATCCCAAACTGCATGATGTCATGCATTATGCTTCACTTATAAGCCTTTACTCAATGAGCACCAATGATCTGCTTAGAATGACCAGTTGAACTAGCCATTCAACTTGACATGTCCGCACTAAATTGTTCGTAACTTTTTATTTAGAAATCAGAATGACATTACACAAATACCCAAGTAATGCTAGCTCCATTTTCTATTCAATAACAAATTTTCAGACTCAAATAGATACGACAAAGCCTCCAAGTAATCCAATCTATCACAAACTGCGTGATGCCATGCATTATGCTTCACTTATAAGCCTTTACTCAATAAGCATCAATGATCAGCTTAGAATTATCAATTGAACTGACTAATCAACTTGACATGTCCGCATTAAATCGTCCGTAACTTTTGATTTAGAGCTCAAAATGACATGAATCCAACGCCCACGTTGTGCTAGCTCAATTTTCTATATTATGACAAAATTTCATACTCAAATAGATACGCCAAAGCCTCCAAGTAATCCAATGTATCCCAAAATGTGTGATGCATTGCATTATGCTTCACTTAGAAGCCTTTACTCAATGAGCACCAATGATCAGTTTAGAATGATCATTTGAAGTGACAAATCAACTTGACATATCGACATTTAATCGTCAGTAACTTTTGATTTAGGGCTCAGATTGACATGAATCCAACGCCCACGTTATGCTAGCTATATTTTCTATACTATGACAAATTTTCAGACTCAAATAAATACGACAAAGGCTCAAAGTAATCCAATATTTCCCTAACTGCGTGATGTCATGCATTATGCTTCACTTATAAGCCTTTACGCAATAAGCAGCAATGAGCAGCTTAGAATGAGCGTTTGAACTGACCAATCAACTTGACATATCCTCACTTAATCGTCCGTAACTTTTGATTCAAGGCTCAAAATGACATGAATCCAACGCCCACGTTGTGCTAGCTCAATTTTCTATACTATGACAAATAGATACGACAAAGTCTCCAAGTAATCCAATCTATCCCAAACTCTGTGATATCATGCATTATTCTTCACTTATTAGCCTTTACTCAATGAACACCAATGATCAGCTTAGACTGATCATTTGAACTGACCAATCAACTTGATATCTGCGCACTAAGTCGTCCGTAACTTTTGATTTAGAGCTCAAAATGACATGAATCCAAGGTCAACGTTATGCTAGCTCAATTTTCTATACTATGTTAAATTTCAGACTCAAACAGATACGACAAAGCCTCCAAGTATTCCAATATATCCCAAACTATCTGATATCATGCATTATGCTTCACTTATAAGCCTTTACTCAATGTGCACCAATGAGCAGCTTAGAATGATAAGTTGAACTGGCCAATCAACTTGACATGACCGCACTACATCGTCTATAACTGTTTATTTAGAGCTCAAAACTACATGAATCCAACTCCCACGTAATGCTAGCTATATTTTCTATACAATGACAAATTTTCAGACTCAAATAGATATGACTAAGCCACCAATTAATCCAATCTATCCTGAACTGCGTAATGCCATGCATTATGCTTCACTTAGAAGCCTTTACTCAATGAGCACCATTGATCAGATTAGAATGATCATTTGAACTGACCAAGGAACTTGACATATCTAGACTTAATCATCCGTACCTTTTGATTTAAGGCTCGGAATGACATGAATCCAACGCCCACGTCATGCTAACTTAATTTTTTATATTATGACAAATGTTTTGACTAAAATAGATTAGACAAAGCCTCCAAGTAATTTAATATAACCCACACTTCGTGATGCCATGCATTATGCTTCACTTATAAGCCTATACTCAATGAGCACCAATGACTAGCTTAGGATGATCATTTGAACTGACCAATCAACTTGACATGATCGCACAAAATTGTCCGTAACTTTTGATTTAGACCTAATAATGACATGAATCCAACGCCCACATTATGCTAGCTCAATTTTCTATACTATGACAAAATTAAAGAATCAAATAGATATGACAAAGCCTCAAAGTAATCAGATCCATCCCAAAATGCATGATGCCATGCATTATGCTTCACTTATAAGTATTTACTCAATGAGCACCAATGATCAGCTTAGAATAATCAGTTGAACTTGCAAATCAACTTGACATGTCTGCACTAAATCGTTTCTAACTTTTTATTTAGAGGTCCAAATGACACGAATCCAATACCCACGTTATGCTAGCTCAATTTTGTATATAGTGACAAAATTTCTGATTCTAATAGATACGACAAAGCCTCCAAGTAATTCAATCTGTCCCAAATTGCGCGATGCCATGCATTATACTTCCTTTATAAGCTTTTACTCAATGAGCACCAATGATCAGCTTAGAATGATCATTTGAATTAACCAATAAACTTGACATATCCGCACTAACTCATCTATAACTTTTAATTTAGAGTTAGAATGACCTGAATCCAACGTCCAAGTTATGCTAGCTCAATTTTCTATTCTATGATAAATTTTCAGACTCAAATAGATACGACAAAGTCTCCAAGTAATCCAATCTATCCCAAACTGCGTGATATCATGCATTATTCTTCACTTATAAGCCTTTACTCAATGAACACCAATGATCAGCTTAGACTGATCATTTGAACTGATCAATCAACTTGACATGTGCGCACTAAATCGTCCGTAACTTTTGATTTAGAGCTTAGAATGACATGAATCCAAGGTCAACATTATGGTACCTCAATTTTCTATACTATGTTAAATTTTAGAGTCAAACAGATACGACAAAGCCTCCAAGTAATCCAATATATCCCAAAATGTGTGATGCCATGCATTATTCTTCACTTATAAGCCTTTACTCAACGAGCACAAATGATAAGAGTAAAATGATCATTTGAACTGAGCAATCCACTTGACATATCCGCATGTAATAGTCCGTAACTTTTGATTTAGAGCTCAGAATGACATGAATCCAATACCCATGTAATGGTAGCTCAATTTTCTTTACAATGACAAATTTTCAAACTAAAATAGATACGACAAAGCCTCCAAGTCATCCATTCTATCCCAAATTGCTTGATGCCATGCATTATGTTTCACTTATAAGTCTTTACTCAATGAGCACCAATGATCAGATTAGAATGATCATTTGAACTGACCAATAAACTTGACATATCCGCACTAAATCATCTATAACTTTTAATTTAGACCTTAGAATGACCTGAATCCAACGTCCAAGTTATGCTAGCTCAATTTTCTATTCTATGATAAATTTTCAGACTCAAATAGATACGACAAAGTCTCCAAGTAATCTAATCTATCCCAAACTGTGTGATATCATGCATTATTCTTCACTTATAAGCCTTTACTCAATGAACACCAATGATCAGCTTAGACTGATCATTTGAACTGACCAATCAACTTGACATCTGCGCACTAAATCGTCCGTAACTTTTGAGTTAGAGCTCAGAATGACATGAATCCAAGGTCAACGTTATGATAGCTCAATTTTCTACACTATGTTAAATTTCAGACTCAAACAGATACGACAAAGCCTCCAAGTAATCCAATATATCCCAAACTATCTCATATCATGCCTTATGCTTCACTTATAAGCCTTTACTCAATGTGCACCAATGATCAGCTTAGAATGGTAAGTTGAACTGGCCAATCAACTTGACATGACCACACTACATCTTCTATAACTGTTTATTTAGAGCTCAAAATTACATGAATCCAACTCCCACGTAATGCTAGCTATATTTTCAATACAATGACAAATTTTCAGACTCAAATAGATAAGACTAAGCCTCCAATTAATCCAATCTATCCTGAACTGCGTAATGCCATGCATTATGCTTCACTTAGAAGCCTTTACTCAATGAGAACCATTGATCAGATTAGAATGATCATTTGAACTGACCAATGAACTTGACATATCCGGACTTAATCATCCGTAACTTTTGATTTAAGGCTCAGAATGAAATGAATCCAACGCCCACGTCATGCTAACTTAATTTTCTATACTATAACAAATTTTCAGACTAAAATAGATAAGACAAAGCCTCGAAGTAATTTAATATAACCCACACTTCGTGATGCCATGCATTATGCTTCACTTATAAGCCTATACTCAATGAGCACCAATGACCAGCTTAGAATGATCATTTGAACTGACCAATCAACTTGACATGATCGCACAAAATTGTCTGTAACTTTTGATTTAGACCTAATAATGACATGAATCCAACGCCCACATTATGCTAGCTCAATTTTCTATACTATGACAAAATTTCATACTCAAATAGATATGACAAAGCCTCAAAGTAAATAGATCTATCCCAAAATGCATGATGCCATGCATTATGCTTCACTTATAAGTATTTACTCAATGAGCACCAATGATCAGCTTAGAATAATTAGTTGCACTTGCAAATCAACTTGACATGTCTGCACTAAATCGTTTCTAACTTTTTATTTAGAGGTCCGAATGACACGAATCCAATGTCCACGTTATGCTAGCTGAATTTTCTATATAGTGACAAAATTTCTGATTCTAATAGATACGACAAAGCCTCCAAGTAATTCAATCTGTCCCAAATTGCGTGATGCCATGCATTATACTTCCTTTATAAGCTTTTACTCAATGAGCACCAATGATCAGATTAGAATGATCATTTGAACTGACCAATAAACTTGACATATCCGCACTAAATCATCTGTAACTTTTAATTTAGACATAAGAATGACCTGAATCCAACGTCCAAGTTATGCTAGCTCAATTTTCAATTCTATGATAAATTTTCAAACTCAAACAGATACGACAAAGTCTCCAAGTAATCCAATCTATCCCAAACTGTGTGATATCATGCATTATTCTTCACTTATAAGCCTTTACTCAATGAATACCAATGATCAGCTTAGGCTGATCATTTGAACTGACCAATCAACTTGACATCTGCGCACTAAATCGTCCGTAACTTTTGAGTTGGAGCTCAGAATAACATGAATCCAAGGTCAACGTTATGCTAGCTCAATTTTCTACACTATGTTAAATTTCAGACTCAAACAGATACGACAAAGCCTCCACGTAATCCAATATATCCCAAACTATCTCATATCATGCCTTATGCTTCACTTATAAGCCTTTACTCAATGTGCACCAATGATCAGCTTAGAATAGTAAGTTGAACTGGCCAATCAACTTGACATGACCAAACTACATCTTCTATAACTGTTTATTTAGAGCTCAAAATTACATGAATCCAACTCCCACGTAATGCTAGCTATATTTTCTATACAATGACAAATTTTCAGACTCAATTAGATACGACTAAGCCTCCAATTAATCCAATCTATCCTGAACTGCGTAATGCCATGCATTATGCTTCACTTAGAAGCCTTTACTCAATGAGAACCATTGATCAGATTAGAATGATCATTTGAACTGACCAATGAACTTGACATATCCGGACTTAATCATCCGTAACTTTTGATTTAAGGCTCAGAATGAAATGAATCCAACGCCCACGTCATGCTAACTTAATTTTCTATACTATAACAAATTTTCAGACTAAAATAGATAAGACAAAGCCTCCAAGTAACTTAATATAACCCACACTTCGTGATGCCATGCATTATGCTTCACTTATAAGCCTATACTCAATGAGCACCAATGACCAGCTTAGAATGATCATTTGAACTGACCAATCAACTTGACATGATCGCACAAAATTGTCCGTAACTCTTGATTTAGACCTAATAATGACATGAATCCAACGCCCACATTATGCTAGCTCAATTTTCTATACTATGACAAAATTTCAGACTCAAATAGATATGACAAAGCCTCAAATTAATCAGATCCATCCCAAAATGCATGATGCCATGCATTATGCTTCACTTATAAGTATTTACTCAATGAGCACCAATGATCAGCTTAGAATAATCAGTTGAACTTGCAAATCAACTTGACATGTCTGCACTAAATCGTTTCTAACTTTTTATTTAGAGGTCCGAATGACACGAATCCAATACCCACGTTATGCTAGCTCAATTTTGTATATAGTGACAAAATTTCTGATTCTAATAGATACGACAAAGCCTCCAAGTAATTCAATCTGTCCCAAATTGCGTGATGCCATGCATTATACTTCCTTTATAAGCTTTTACTCAATGAGCACCAATGATCAGCTTAGAATGATCATTTGAATTAACCAATAAACTTGACATATCCGCACTAACTCATCTGTAACTTTTAATTTAGAGCTTAGAATGACCTGAATCCAACGTCCAAGTTATGCTAGCTCAATTTTCTATTCTATGATAAATTTTCAGACTCAAATAGATACGACAAAGTCTCCAAGTAATCCAATCTATCCCAAACTGCGTGATATCATGCATTATTCTTCACTTATAAGCCTTTACTCAATGAACACCAATGATCAGCTTAGACTGATCATTTAAACTGATCAATCAACTTGACATGTGCGCACTAAATCGTCCGTAACTTTTGATTTAGAGCTTAGAATGACATGAATCCAAGGTCAACATTATGGTAGCTCAATTTTCTATACTATGTTAAATTTTAGAGTCAAACAGATACGACAAAGCCTCCAAGTAATCCAATATATCCCCAACTATGTGATGCCATGCATTATGCTTCACTTATAAGCCTTTACTCAACGAGCACAAATGATAAGAGTAGAATGATCATTTGAACTGAGCAATCGACTTGACATATTCGCATGTAATCGTCCGTAACTTTTGATTTAGAGCTCAGAATGACATGAATCCAATACCCATGTAATTGTAGCTCAATTTTCTTTACAATGACAAATTTTCAAACTAAAATAGATACGACAAAGCCTCCAAGTCATCCATTCTATCCCAAATTGCTTGATGCCATGCATTATGTTTCACTTATAAGTCTTTACTCAATGAGCACCAATGATCAGATTAGAATGATCATTTGAACTGACCAATAAATTTGACATATCCGCACTAAATCATCTGTAACTTTTAATTTAGACCTTAGAATGACCTGAATCCAACGTCCAAGTTATGCTAGCTCAATTTTCTATTCTATGATAAATTTTCAGACTCAAATAGATACGACAAAGTCTCCAAGTAATCCAATCTATCCCAAACTGTGTGATATCATGCATTATTCTTCACTTATAAGCCTTTACTCAATGAACACCAATGATCAGCTTAGACTGATCATTTGAACTGACCAATCAACTTGACATCTGCGCACTAAATCGTCCGTAACTTTTGAGTTAGAGCTCAGAATGACATGAATCCAAGGTCACCGTTATGATAGCTCAATTTTCTACACTATGTTAAATTTCAGACTCAAACAGATACGACAAAGCCTCAAAGTAATCCAATATATCCCAAACTATCTCATATCATGCCTTATGCTTCACTTATAAGCCTTTACTCAATGTGCACCAATGATCAGCTTAGAATGGTAAGTTGAACTGGCCAATAACCTTGTCATGACCACACTACATCTTCTATAACTGTTTATTTAGAGCTCAAAATTACATGAATCCAACTCCCACGTAATGCTAGCTATATTTTCTATACAATGACAAATTTTCAGACTCAAATAGATACGACTAAGCCTCCAATTAATCCAATCTATCCTGAACTGCGTAATGCCATGCATTATGCTTCACTTAGAAGCCTTTACTCAATGAGAACCATTGATCAGATTAGAATGATCATTTGAACTGACCAATGAACTTGACATATCCGGACTTAATCATCCGTAACTTTTGATTTAAGGCTCAGAATGAAATGAATCCAACGCCCACGTCATGCTAACTTAATTTTCTATACTATAACAAATTTTCAGACTAAAATAGATAAGACAAAGCCTCCAAGTAATTTAATATAACCCACACTTCGTGATGCCATGCATTATGCTTCACTTATAAGCCTATACTCAATGAGCACCAATGACCAGCTTAGAATGATCATTTGAACTGACCAATCAACTTGACATGATCGCACAAAATTGTCTGTAACTTTTGATTTAGACCTAATAATGACATGAATCCAACGCCCACATTATGCTAGCTCAATTTTCTATACTATGACAAAATTTCAGACTCAAATAGATATGACAAAGCCTCAAAGTAATCAGATCTATCCCAAAATGCATGATGCCATGCATTATGCTTCACTTATAAGTATTTACTCAATGAGCACCAATTTTCAGCTTAGAATAATCAGTTGCACTTGCAAATCAACTTGACATGTCTGCACTAAATCGTTTCTAACTTTTTATTTAGAGGTCCGAATGACACGAATCCAATGCCCACGTTATGCTAGCTGAATTTTCTATATAGTGACAAAATTTCTGATTCTAATAGATACGACAAAGCCTCCAAGTAATTCAATCTGTCCCAAATTGCGTGATGCAATGCATTATACTTCCTTTATAAGCTTTTACTCAACGAGCACCAATGATCAGATTAGATTGATCATTTGAACTGACCAATAAACTTGACATATCCGCACTAAATCATCTGTAACTTTGAATTTAGACATAAGAATGACCTGAATCCAACGTCCAAGTTATGCTAGCTCAATTTTAAAATTCTATGATAAATATTCAGACTCAAACAGATACGACAAAGTCTCCAAGTAATCCAATCTATCCCAAACTGTGTGATATCATGCATTATTCTTCACTTATAAGCCTTTACTCAATTAATACCAATGATCAGCTTAGACTGATCATTTCAACTGACCAATCAACTTGACATCTGCGCACTAAATCGTCCGTAACTTTTGAGTTAGAGCTCAGAATGACATGAATCCAAGGTGAACGTTATGATAGCTCAATTTTCTACACTATGTTAAATTTCAGACTCAAACAGATACGACAAAGCCTCCAAGTAATCCAATATATCCCAAACTATCTCATATCATGCCTTATGCTTCACTTATAAGCCTTTACTCAATGTGCACCAATGATCAGCTTAGAATAGTAAGTTGAACTGGCCAATCAACTTGACATGACCAAACTACATCTTCTATAACTGTTTATTTAGAGCTCAAAATTACATGAATCCAACTCCCACGTAATGCTAGCTATATTTTCTATACAATGACAAATTTTCAGACTCAATTAGATACGACTAAGCCTCCAATTAATCCAATCTATCCTGAACTGCGTAATGCCATGCATTATGCTTCACTTAGAAGCCTTTACTCAATGAGAACCATTGATCAGATTAGAATGATCATTCGAACTGACCAATGAACTTGAAATATCCGGACTTAATCATCCGTAACTTTTGATTTAAGGCTCATAATAAAATGAATCCAACGCCCACATCATGCTAACTTAATTTTCTATACTATAACAAATTTTCAGACTAAAATAGATAAGACAAAGCCCCAAAGTAATAAAATATAACCCACACTTCGTGATGCCATGCATTATGCTTCACTTATAAGTCTATACTCAATGAGCACCAATGACCAGCTTAGAATGATCATTTGAACTGACCAATCAACTTGACATGATCGCACAAAATCGTCCGTAACTCTTGATTTAGACCTAATAATGACATGAATCCATTGCCCACATTATGCTATCTCAATTTTCTATACTATGACAAAATTTCAGACTCAAATAGATATGACAAAGCCTCAAAGTAATCAGATCTATCCCAAAATGCATGATGCCATGCATTATGCTTCACTTATAAGTATTTACTCAATGAGCACCAATGATCAGCTTAGAATAATCAGTTGAACTTGCAAATCAACTTGACATGTCTGCACTAAATCGTTTCTAACTTTTTATTTAGAGGTCCGAATGACACGAATCCAATGCCCATGTTATGCTAGCTCAATTTTCTATATAGTGACAAAATTTCTGATTCTAATAGATACGACAAAGCCTCCAAGTAATTCAATCTGTGCCAAATTGCGTGATGCAATGCATTATACTTCCTTTATAAGCTTTTACTCAATGAGCACCAATGATCAGCTTAGAATGATCATTTGAATTAACCAATAAACTTGACATATCCGCCTTAACTAATCTATAACTTTTAATTTAGAGCTTAGAATGACCTGAATCCAACATCCAAGTTATGCTAGCTCAATTTTCTATTCTATGATAAATTTTCAGACTCAAATAGATACGACAAAGTCTCCAAGTAATCCAATCTATCCCAAACTGCGTGATATCATGCATTAATCTTCACTTATAAGCCTATACTCAATGAACACCAATGATCAGCTTAGACTGATCATTTGAACTGATCAATCAACTTAACATGTGCGCACTAAATCGTCCGTAACTTTTGATTTAGAGCTTAGAATGACATGAATCCAAGGTCAACATTATGGTAGCTCAATTTTCTATACTATGTTAAATTTCAGAGTCAAACAAATCTGACAAAGCCTCCAAGTAATCCAATATATCCCAAAATATCTGATATCATGCATTATACTTCACTTATACGCCTTTACTCAATGTGCACCAATTATCAGCTTAGAATGATAAGTTGAACTGGCCAATCAACTTGACATGACCGCACTACATCTTCTATAACTGTTTATTTAAAGCTCAAAATTACATGAATCCAACTCCCACGTAATGCTAGCTATATTTTCTATACAATGACAAATTTTCAGACTCAAATAGATACGACTAAGCCTCCAATTAATCCAATCTATCCTGAACTGCGTAATGCCATGCATTATGCTTCACTTAGAAGCCTTTACTCAATGAGAACCATTGATCAGATTAGAATGATCATTTGAACTGACCAATGAACTTGACATCTCCGGACTTAATCATCCGTAACTTTTGATTTAAGGCTCAGAATGAAATGAATCCAACACCCACGTCATGCTAACTTAATTTTCTATACTATAACAAATTTTCAGACTAAAATAGATAAGACAAAGCCTCCAAGTAATTTAATATAACCCACACTTCGTGATGCCATGCATTATGCTTCACTTATAAGCCTATACTCAATGAAAACCAATGACCAGCTTAGAATGATCATTTGAACTGACCAATCAACTTGACATGATCACACAAAATTGTCCGTAACTTTTGATTTAGACCAAATAATGACATGAATCCAACACCCACATTATGCTAGCTCAATTTTCTATACTATGACAAAATTTCAGACTCAAATAGATATGACAAAGCCTCAAAGTAATCAGATCTATCCCATAATGCATGATGCCATGCATTATGCTTCACTTATAGGTATTTACTCAATGAGCACCAATGATCAGCTTAGAATAATCAGTTGAACTTGCAAATCAACTTGACATGTCTGCACTAAATCGTTTCTAACTTTTTATTTAGAGGTCCGGATGACACGAATCCAATGCCCACGTTATGCTAGCTCAATTTTCTATATAGTCACAAAATTTCTGATTCTAATAGATACGACAAAGCCTCCAAGTAATTCAATCTGTCCCAAATTGCGTGATGCCATGCATTATACTTCCTTTATAAGCTTTTACTCAATGAGCACCAATGATCAGCTTAGAATGATCATTTGAATTAACCAATAAACTTGACATATCCGCACTAACTCATCTATAACTTTTAATTTAGAGCTTAGAATGACCTGAATCCAACGTCCAAGTTATGCTAGCTCAATTTTCTATTCTATGATAAATTTTCAGACTCAAATAGATACGACAAAGTCTCCAAGTAATCCAATTTATCCCAAACTGCGTGATATCATGCATTATTCTTCACTTATAAGCCTATACTCAATGAACACCAATGATCAGCTTAGACTGATCATTTGAACTGATCAATCAACTTGACATGTGCGCACTAAATCGTCCGTAACTTTTCATTTAGAGCTTAGAATGACATGAATCCAAGGTCAACATTATGGTAGCTCAATTTTCTATACTATGTTAAATTTCAGAGTCAAACAGATCTGACAAAGCCTCCAAGTAATCCAATATATCCCAAACTATCTGATATCATGCATTATGCTTCACTTATAAGCCTTTACTCAATGTACACCAATTATCAGCTTAGAATGATAAGTTGAACTGGCCAATCAACTTGACATGACCGCACTACATCTTCTATAACTGTTTATTTAGAGCTCAAAATTCCATGAATCCAACTCCCACGTAATGCTAGCTATATTTTCTATACAATTACAAATTTTCAGACTCAAATAGATACGACTAAGCCTCCAATTAATCCAATCTATCCTGAAATGCGTAATGCCATGCATTATGCTTCATTTAGAAGCCTTTACTCAATGAGCACCATTGATCAGACTAGAATGATCATTTGAACTGACCAACGAACTTGACATATCCGGACTTAATCGTCCGTAACTTTTGATTTAAGGCTCAGAATGAAATGAATCCAACGGCAACGTCATGCTAACTTAATTTTCTATACTATGACAAATTTTCAGACTAAAATAGATAAGACAAAGCCTCCAAGTAATTTAATATAACCCAAATTTCGTGATGCCATGCATTATGCTTCAGTTATAAGCCTATACTCAATGAGCACCAATGACCAGCTTAGAATGATCATTTGAACTGACCAATCAACTTGACATGTTCGCACAAAATCGTCCGTAACTTTTGATTCAGACCTCTGAATGACATGAATCCAATGCCTACATTATGCTACACAATTTTCTATACTATGACAAAATTTCAAACTCAAATAGATATGACAAAGCCTCCAAGTAATCAGATCTATCCCAAAATGCGTGATGCCATGCATTATGCTTCACTTATAAGTAATTACTCAATGAGCACCAATGATCAGCTTAGAATAATCAGTTGAACTTGCAAATCAACTTGACATGTTTGCACTAAATCGTTTCTAACTTTTTATTTAGAGGTCCGAATGACACGAATCCAATGCCCACGTTATGCTAGCTCAACTTTCTATACAGTGACAAAATTTCTGATTCTAATAGATACGACAAAGCCTCCAAGTAATTCAATCTGTCCCAAATTGCGTGATGCCATGCATTATACTTCCTTTATAAGCTTTTACTCAATGAGCACCAATGATCAGCTTAGAATGACCATTTGAATTAACCAATAAACTTGACATATCCGCACTAACTCATATGTAACTTTTAATTTAGAGCTTAGAATTACCTGAATCCAACGTCCAAGTTATACTAGCTCAATTTTCTATTCTATGATAAATTTTCAGACTCAAATAGATACGACAAAGTCTCCAAGTAATCCAATCTATCCCAAACTGCATGATATCATGCATTATTCTTCACTTATATGCCTTTACTCAATGAACACCAATGATCAGCTTAGACTGATCATTTGAACTGATCAATCAACTTGACATGTGCGCACTAAATCGTCCGTAACTTTTGATTTAGAGCTTTGAATGACATGAATCGAAGGTCAACATTATGCTAGCTCAATTTTCTATACTATGTTAAATTTCAGAGTCAAACAGATATGACAAACCCTCCAAGTAATCCAATATATCCCAAACTATCTGATATCATGCATTATGCTTCGCTTATAAGCCTTTACTCAATGTGCACCAATGATCAGCTTAGAATGATAAGTTGAAGTGGCCAATCAACTTGACATGACCGCACTACATCTTCTATAACTGTTTATTTATAGCTCAGAATTACATGAATCCAACTCCCACGTAATGCTAGCTATATTTTCTATACAATGACAAATTTTCAGACTAAAATAGATACGACTAAGCCTCCAATTAATCCAATCTATCCTGAAATGCGTAATGCCATGCATTATGCTTCACTTAGAAGCCTTTACTCAATGAGCACCATTGATCAGATTAGAATGATCATTTGAACTGACCAACGAACTTGACATATCCGGACTTAATCGTCCGTAACTTTTGATTTAAGGCTCATAATGAAATGAATCCAACGGCCACGTCATGCGAACTTAATTTTCTATACTATGACAAATTTTCATAGTAAAATAGATAAGACAAAGCCTCCAAGTAATTTAATATAACCCAAATTTCGTGATGCCATGAATTATGCTTCACTTATAAGCCTATACTCAATGAGCACCAATGACCAGCTTAAAATGATCATTTGAACTGACCAATCAACTTGACATGTTCGCACAAAATCGTCTGTAACTTTTGATTCAGACCTCAGAATGACATGAATCCAATGCCTACATTATGCTAGCACAATTTTCTATACTATGACAAAATTTCAAACTCAAATAGATATGACAAAGCCTCCAACTAATCAGAACTATCCCAAAATCCGTGATGCCATGCATTATGCTTCACTTATAAGTATTTTCTCAATGAGCACCAATGATCAGCTTAGAATGATCAGTTGAACTTGCAAATCAACTTGACATGTCTGCACTAAATCATTTGTAACTTTTTATTTAGAGGTCCGAATGACACGAATCCAATGCCCAAGTTATGCTAGCTCAATTTTCTATATTGTGACAAATTTTTTGACTCTAATATATACGACAAAGCCTCCAAGTAATCCAATCTGTCCCAAGTTGTGTGATACAATGCATTATGCTTTCTTTATAAGCTTTTACTCAATGAGCACCAATGATCAGCTTAGAATGATCATTTGAACTAACCAATCAAATTGACATATCCGCACTAAATCGTCCCAATCTTTTGAATTAAAACTCAGAATGACATGATCCAATGCCCATGTTATGCTAGCTCAATTTTCTATAATGTGACAAAATTTCAGACTCAAATATAAACAACAGTCTCCAAGTAATCCAATCAATCCCAAACTGCGTGATGCCATGCATTATGCTTCACTTATAAGCCTTTACTCAATCGGC
Source organism: Pugionium cornutum (assembly GCA_018901935.1). NCBI lineage: Eukaryota > Viridiplantae > Streptophyta > Magnoliopsida > Brassicales > Brassicaceae > Pugionium > Pugionium cornutum. The sequence continues at coordinate 28,671,452 of CM032165.1, forward strand.
ACCAATTATCAGATTAAAATGATCATTTGAACTGACCAATCACTTAATATGTCCGCACTAAATCTCCGTAACTTTTGATTTAGAGCTCAGAATGACATGAATGCAACACCCTTATTATGCTAGCTAAGTTTTCTATACTATGACAAAATTTCAGACTCAAATAGATACGACAAAGCCTCCGAGTAATCCAGTCTATCCATAACTGAGTGATGTCATGCATTATGCTTCACTTATAAGCCTTTATTCAACGAGCACCAATGATCAACTTAGACTGATCAGTTGAACTGACCAATCAACTTGACATGTCCACACTAAATCTTCAGTATCTTTTGATTTAGATCTCAGAATGATATGAGTCCAATGCTCACGTTATGCTAGCTCAATTTTCTATACTATGACAATTTTTCAGACTCCAATAGATACGAAAAAGCCTCCAAATAATGCAATCCATCCCAATTGTGTGATGTCATGCATTATGCTTCACTTATAAGCCTTTACTCAATGGGCACCAGTGATAAGCTTTGAATGATCATTTGAACTGAGCAATCAACTTAAAATGTCTATACTAAATCGTCCGTAACTTTTGATTTAGAGCTTAGAATCACATCAATCCAACACCCATGTTATGCTATCACAATTTTCTGTATTATGACAAAATTTCAGACTCAAATAGAGACGAAAAAACCTCAAAGTAATCAGATCTTTCCCAAAATGTGTGATGCCATGCATTATGCTTCACTTATAAGCATTTACTCAATGAGCACCAATGATCAGCTTAGAATGATCAGTTGACTTGGCAAATCAACTTGACAGGTCTATACTAAATAGTTCATAACTTTTGATTTGAAGCTTCGAATGATATGAATCCAATGCCCACATTATGCTAGCTCAATTTGCTATATTGTGACAAAATATCAGACTCAAATAAATACGACAAAGCCTCCAAATAATCCAATCTATCCCAAACTGCATGATGCCATGCATTATGCTTCACTTATATGCCTTTACTCAATGAGCACCAATGATCAGCTTAGAATGATCATTTGAACTGACCAATCAACTTGAAATGTCCACACTAAATCCTACGTAACTTTTGATTTAGAGCTCATAAGGACATGAATCCAGCGCCCACATTATGCTAGCTTAATTTTCTATAATATGACAAAATTTCAGACTCAACTAGATATGACAAAGCCTCCAAGTAATCAGATCAATCCCAAAATGCGTGATACCATGCATTATGCTTCACTTATAAGCATTTACTGAATGAGCAGCAATGATCAGCTTAGAATGATCAGTTGAACTTGCAAATAAACTTGGCGTGGTTGCACGAAATAGTATGTAACTTTTGATTTAGAGCTCCGAATTACATGAATTCAATGCCCACGTTATGCTAGCTCAATTTTCTATATTGTGACAAAATTTTAGACTCAATAGATACGATAAAGCATCCAAGTAATCCAATTTATCCCAAATTGCGTGATGCCATGAATTATGCTTCACTTATAAGCCTTTACTCAATGAGCACCAATGATAAGCATAGAATGATCATTTGAACTAACCAATCAACTTGACATATCCGCACTAAATCGTCCCTATCTTTTGAATTAGAGCTTAGAATGACATGATCCAATGCCCATGTTATGCTAGCTCAATTTTCTATATTGTGACAAAATTTCAGACTCAAATATACACAACGAAGCATCCAAGTAATCCGATCAATGCTAAAGTGTGTGATGCCATGCATTATGTTTCAATTATAAGCCTTTACTCAATCAGCACCAAAGATCAGCTTAAAATGATCATTTGAATTGACCAATCAACTTGATATGTCCGTACTAAATCTCCGTAACTTTTGATTTAGAACTCAGAATGATATGAATCCAATGCCCACATTATGCTAGCTCAATTTTCTATAATATGACAAAATTTCAAACTCAAATAGATACGAAAAAGCATCCAAGTAATCGAGTCTATCCCAAACTGAGTGATGTCATGCATTATGCTTCACTTATAAGCTTTTACTCAATGAGCACCAATGATCAACTTAGAATGATCATTTGAACTGACCAATAACCTTGACATGTCCGCACTAAATCTTCTGTAACTTTTGATTTAGATCTAAGAATGATATGAGTCAAATGCCCACGTTATGCTAGCTCAATTTTCTATACTATGACAAATTTTCAGACTCCAATAGATACGACAAAGCCTCCAAGTAATCCAATCCATCCCAAACTGCGTGATGTCTTGCATTATGCTTCACTTATAAGCCTTTACCAATGAGCACAATTGATCACCTTAGAATGATCAGTTGAACTGGCCAATCAACTTGACATATCCGCACTAGATCGTACGTCACTTTAGATTTAGAGCTCAGAATAACATGAATCCAATGTCCACGTTATACTTGCTCAACTGGGACAAAATTTCAGACTAAAATATATACGACAAAGCATCCAAGTAATCCAATCTATCCCAAACTGCGTAATGTCATGCATTATGATTCACTTATAAGCCTTTACTCAATGAGCACCAATGATCAACTTAGAATGATCATTTGAACTGACAAATCAACTTTACATGTCCGCACTAAATCTTCTGTAACTTTTGATTTAGAGCTCCGAATGACATGAATCCAATGCCCACGTTATGCTAGATCAATTTTCAATACTATGACAAATTTTCAGACTCAAATAGATACGAAAAAGCCTCCAAATAATCTAATCTATACCAAACTTCATGATGTCACGCATTATGCTTCACTCATAAACCTTTACTCAATGTGCACCTATGATCAGCTTTGAATGATCATCTGAACTGAGCGAACTGACCAATCAACTTGACATGTCCTCACTAAATCGTTCGTAACTATTGATTTAGAGCTCAGTATCACATCAATCCAACGCCCACGTTATGCTAGTGCAATTTTCTGTATTATTACAAAATTTCAGACTCAAATAGATACGACAAAGCCTCCAAGTAATCAGATCTATCCCAGAATGCGTGATGCCATGCATTATGCTTCACTTATAAGCCTTTACTTAATGAGCACCAATGATCAATTTAGAATGATCATATGAACTTACCAATCAACTTGACATGTCCGCAATAAATTGTCCGTAACTTTTGATTTAGAGCTCAGAATGACATGAATCCAATGCCCATGTTATGCTAGCTAAATTTTCTATTCTACGATAAATTTTTAGACTTAAATAGATTTTACAAAACCTCCAAGTAATCTAATCTATCCCAAAATGCGTGATGTCTTTCATTATGCTTCCCTTATAAGCCTTTGCTCATTGAGCACGAATGATCAGCTTAAAATGATCAGTTGAACTTCCCAATCAAGGTGACATATCTGCAGTAATACGTCTGTAAATTTTGATTTAGAGCTCCGAATGATATAAATCCAATGCCCACGTTATGCTAACTCAATTTTCTATATTGTTAAAAACGTTCATACTCAAATAGATACGAAAAAGCCTCCAACTAATCCAATCTATCCCAAACTGCATGATATCATACATTATGCTTCACTTATAAGCCTTTAATCAATGAGCACCAATGATCATATTAGAATGATCAGTTGAACTGCCCAATCAACTTGACATATCCGCACTAAGTCTTCCGAAAGTTTTGATTTAGAACTCAAAATGACATGAATCCAATGCGCAAATTATGCGACCTCAATTTTCTAAATTGAGACAATATTTCAGACTCAAATAGATACGAGAAAGCATTAAAGTAATCCAATCTATCATAATGTGGGTGATGCCATGCATTATGCTTCACTTATAACACTTTACTGAATGAGCACCAATGATCAGATTGAATGATCATCTGAACTGTCCAATCAACTTGACATGTACGCACTAAATCGTCCGTAACTTTTGATTTAGATTTCAGAATCACATCAATCCAACACCCACGTTATGGTAGCACACTTTTCTAAATTATGAAAAAATTTCAGACTCAAATAGATACGACAAATCCTCCAAGTAATCAGATCTATCCCAAAATGCGTGATGCCATGCATTATGCTTCAGTTATAGGCCTTTACTCAATGAGCACCAATGATCAGCTTACAATGATCATACGAACTGACCAATCAACTTGACATGTTCGCACTAAATCGTTTGTTAAGTTTGATTTAGAGCTCAGAATGACATGAATCCAAAGCCCCCTTTATGCTAGCTAAATTTTCTTCTCTACGATAAATTTTCAAACTCAAATAGATACAACAAAGCTTCCAAGTAATCCAATTTATCCCAAAATGCGTGATATCATGCATTATGCTTCACTTATAAGCCTTTACTCAATGAGCACCAATGCTCAGATTAGAATGGTCAGTTCAACTGCCCAATCAACTTGACATATCTGCACTAAATCGTCCGTAAGTTTTGATTTAGAACTTAGAATGATATGAATCCAATGCGCAAGTTATGCGACCTCAATTTTCTAAATTGTGACAATATTTCATACTCAAATAGATAAGACAAAACATTAAAGCAATCCAACCTATCTAAATCGTCCGTAACTGATTTAGGAATCACATCAATCCAACACCCACGTTATGGTAGCCATGCAGACTTATGCTTCACTTATAACACTTTACTGAAAGAGCACCAATGATCAGCTTTGAATGATAATTTGAACTGTCCAATCAACTTGACATGTACACACTAAATCGTCCGTAACTTTGGATTTAGTATTCAGAATCACATCAATCCAACACCCACGTTATGGTAGCGTAATTTTCTATATTATGACAAAATTTCAGACTCAAAAAATATGACAAATCCTCCAAGTAATCAGATCTATCCCAAAATGCATGATGCCATGCATTATGCTTCAGTTATAGGCCTTTACTCAATGAGCACCAATGATCAGCTTAGAATAGTCATACGAACTGACCAATCAACTTGACATGTAAGCACTAAATCGTTTGTAACGTTTGATTTAGAGCTCGGAATGACATGAATCCAAAGCCCCCGTTATGCTAGCTAAATTTTCTATTCTATGACAAATTTTCAGACTCAAATAGATACAACAAAGCTTCCAAGTAATCCAATTTATCCCAAAATGCGCGATATCATGCATTATGCTTCACTTATAAGCCTTTAATCAATGAGCACCAATGATCATATTAGAATGATCAGTTGAACTGCCCAATCAACTTGACATATCCGCCTAAGTCTTCCGAAAGTTTTGATTTAGAACTCAGAATGACATGAATCCAATGCGCAAGTTATGCGACCTCAATTTTCTAAATTGAGACAATATTTCAGACTCAAATAGATACGACAAAGTATTAAAGTAATCCAATCTATCATAATGTGGGTGATGCCATGCATTATGCTTCACTTATAACACTTTACTGAATGAGCACCAATGATCAGTTTGAATGATCATCTGAACTGTCCAATCAACTTGACATATACGCACTAAATCGTCCGTATCAACTTGACATATACGCACTAAATCGTCCGTAACTTTTGATTTAGATTTCAGAATCACATCAATCCAACACCCACGTTATGGTAGCACACTTTTCTATATTATGAAAAAATTTCAGACTCAAATAGATACGACAAATCCTCCAAGTAATCAGATCTATCCCAAAATGCGTGATGCCATGCATTATGCTTCAGTTATAGGCCTTTACTTAATGAGCACCAATGATCAGCTTAGAATGATCATACGAACTGACCAATAAACTTGACATGTCTGCACTAAATCGTTTGTAACGTTTGATTTATAGCTCAGAATGATATGAATCCAAAGCCCCAGTTATGCTAGCTAAATTTTCTATTCTACGACAAAATTTCAGACTCAAATAGATACGACAAAGCCTCCAGATAATCTAATCTATCCCAAACTGCATGATACCATGCATTATGCTTCACTTATAAGCCTTTACTCAATGAGCACAAATGATCAGCTTACAATGATCATTTGAACTGACCAATCAATTTGACATGTCCACACTAAATCGTCTGTAACTTTTTATTTTGAGCTCAGAACGACATGAATCAAACGCCCACGTTATGCTAGCTCAACTTTCTTAATTGTGACAATATTTCAGACTCAAATAGATACGACAAAGCATCCAAGTAATCAGATCTATCCCAAAATTTGTGATGCTCTGCATTTATGCTTCACTTATAAGAATTTACTCAACGAACACCAATGATCAGAATAGAATGATTAGTTCAACTGGCAGATCATCTTGACATGTCTGCACTAAATCGTGCGTAACTTTTGATTTACAGCTCCGAATGACATGAATCCGATGCCCACGTTATGCTAGCTCAATTTTGCTACATTATTACAAACTTTCAGACTCAAATACATAAGACAAAGCCTCCAAATAATCCAATTTATTCCAAACTGCATAATGACATGCATTATGCTTCACTTATAAGCCTTTACTCAATGAGCACCAATAATCAGCTTAGAATTATCATTTGAATTGACCAATCAACTTGACATGTGCTCACTAAATCGTATATAACTTTGATTTATAGCTCAGAATGATATGAATCCAACATCCACATTATGCTAGCTCAATTTTCTATACTATGAAAAAATTTCCGACTCAAATCGATACATCAACACCTCTAAGTAATCCAATATATCCCAAACTGCGCGATGCCATGCATTATCCTTCACTTATACGCGTTTACTCAATGAGCACCAATGATCAGATTAGAATGAAAATTTGAACTTACCAATCAATATTACATGTCCGCACTAAATCGTACGTAACTTTTGATTTAGAGCTAAGAATGAAATGAATCCAATGCCCACATTATGCTAGCTCAATTTTCCATACTATGACAAAATTTCAAACTCAAATAGATATGAAAAAGCCTCCAAGTAATCAGATATATCCCAAAATGCGTGATGCCATGCATTATGATTTACTTATAATCATTTGCTCAATGAGTACCAATGATCAGCTTAGAATGATCAGTTGACTTGGCAAATCAACTTGAAATATTCACCCTAAATCCTCCCTATCATTTGAATTAGAGCTCAGAATGACATGATCCAATGCCAAGGTTATGTTAGCTCAATTTTCTATATTGTGACAAAATTTCAGACTCAATGGATACGACAAAGCCTCCAAATAATCCAATATATCTCAAACTGCATGATGCCATGCATTATGCTTCAGTTATAAGCATTTACTCAATGAGCACCAATGATCAGCTTAGAATGATCATTTGAACTGACCGATCAACTTGACATGTCTGCACTAAATCGTACGTAACTTTTGATATAGAGCTCAGAATGAAATGAATCCAATGCCCACATTATGCTAGCTCAATTTTCTATACTATGACCAAATTTCAGACTCAAATAGATATGACAAAGCCTCCATGTAATTAGATCGATCCCAAAATGTGTGATGCCATGCGTTATGCTTCACTTATAAGCATTTACTCATTGGGCACCAATGATCAGCTTAGATTGATCAGTTGAAATGGCCAATCAACTTGACATGGCTACACTAAATACTCTGTAACTTTTGATTTCGAGCTCAAAATGACATGAATCCAAAGCCCCTGTTATGCTAGCTAAATTTTCAGTTCTACGACAAATTTTTATACTCAAATAGATTCTACAAAACCTTCGAGTAATCCAATCTATCCCAAACTGCATGATGCCATGCATTATGCTTCACTTAGAAGCCTTTACTCAATGAGCACCAATGATCAGCTTAGAATGATCATTTGAACTGACCAATCAACTTGACATGTCCGCACTAAATCGTACGTAACTTTTGATATAGAGCTTAGAATGAAATGAATCCAATGCCCACATTATGCTAGCTTAATTTTCTATACTATGACAAAATTTCAGACTCAAATAGATATGACAAAGCCTCCATGTAATTAGTTCTATCCTAAAATGCGTGATGCCATGCATTATGCTTCACTTATAAGCATTTACTCATTGGGCACCAATGATCAGCTTAGATTGATCAGTTGAAATGGCAAATCAACTTGACATGGCTACACTAAATAGTCTGTAACTTTTGATTTACATCTCTGAATGACATGAATTCAATCCCCACATTATGCTAACTCCATTTTCTATATTGTGACAAAATTTCAAACTCTAATAGATACGACAAAGCCTCCAGATAATCTAATCTATCCCAAATTGCGTGATGCCATGTATTATGCTTCACTTATAAGCCTGTACTCAATGAGCACCAATGATCAGCTTATAATGATCATTTGAACCAACCAATCAACTTGACATATCCACACTAAATCATCCCTATCTTTTGAATTAGAGCTCAGAATGACATGATCAATGCCCATGTTATGTTAGCTCAATTTTCTATATTGTGCAAAATTTCAGACTCAAATATATACAATAAAGCCTCCAAGTAATCCAATCAATCCCAAACTACGTGATGTCATGCATTATGCTTCACATATAAGCCTTTACTCAATCAGTAGCAATGATCAGCTTTTAATGATCATTTGAACTAACCAATCAACTTTATATTTCCGTACTAAATATCCGTAACTTTTGATTTAGCGCTCAGAATGACATGAATCAAATGCCCACATTATGCTAACTCAATTTTCTATACTGACAAAATTTCAGACTCAAATAGATACGACAAAGCCTCAAAGTAATCCAGTCTATCCCAAACTGAGTGATGTCATGCATTATGCTTCGCTTATAAGCCTTTACTCAATGAGCACCAATGATCAACTTAGAATGATCATTTGAACCAATTAACATGACATGTCTACACTAAAGCTTCCGTAACTTTTGATTTAGATCTCAGAATGATATGAGTCCAATGCCACGTTATGATAGCTCAATATTCTATACTATGACAAATTTTCAGACTCAAATGGATACGACAAAGCCTCTAAGTAATCCAATCCATCCAAAACTGCGTGATGTCATGCATTATGCTTCACTTATAAGCCTTTACTCAATGAGCACCAATAATCAGCTTAGAATGATCGGTTGAACTAGCCAATCAACTTGACATATCCGCACAAATTGTACATCACTTTATATTTAGAGATCAGAATGACATGAATCCAACGTCCACGTTATGCTAGCTCAATTTTCTAAATTTGGACAAAATTTCAGACTAAAATATATATGACAAAGCATCCAAGTAAACCAATCTATCCCAAACTGTGTGATGTCATGCATTATGCTTCACTTATAATAAGCCTTTACTCAATGAGCACCAATGATAACCTTAGAATGATCATTTGATTTGACCAATCAACTTGACATGTGCTTACTAAATCATCCGTAACTTTTGATTTAGAGCTCAGAATCACATCAATCCAACACCCACGTTATGCTAGCGCAATTTTCTATATTATGACAAAATTTTAAACTCAAATAGATACGACAAAGCCTCCAAATAATAAGATCTATCCCAAATGTGTGATGCCATGTATTATGCTTCACTTATAAGCCTTTACTTAATGAGGACCAATGATTAGTTTAGAATGATCATATGAACTGACAAATCAACTTGACATGTCTGCAGTAAATCGTCCGTAACTTTTGATTTAGAGCTCAGAATGACATGAATCCAAAGCCTCCGTTATGGTAGATAAATTTTCTATTCTACGACAAATTTTTATACTCAAATAGATACTACAAAACCTCCAAGTAATCCAATCTATCCCAAACTGCATGATCCCATGCATTATGCTTCACTTAGAAGCCTTTACTCAATGAGCACCAATGTTCACTTTAGAATGATCATTTGAACTGACCAATCAACTTGACATGTCCGCACTAAATCGTCCGTAAATTTTAGATTTAGAGCTCCGAATTACATGAATCCAATGCCCATATTATGCTAGCTGAATTTTCAATATTGTGACAAAATTTTAGACTCAAATAGATACGACAAAGACTCCAAGTAATCCAATATATCCCAAACTGCATGATGCCATGCATTATGCTTCACTTATAAGCCTTTACTCAATGAGAACCAATGATCAGCTTAGAATGATCATTTGAACAGACCAATCATTTTGACATGTCCGCACTAAATTGTCCATAATTTTTGATTTAGTGCTCAGAATGAAATGAATCCAACGCCCACATTATGCTAGCTCAATTTTCTATACTATGACAAAATTTCAGACTCAGATAGATATGACAAAGTGTCCAAGTAATGAGATCTATCCTAAAATGCGTGATGCCATGCATTATGCTTCACTTATTAGCATTTACTCAATGAGCACCAATGATCAGCCTAGAATGATGAGTTTAACTGGCAAATCAACTTGACATGGCTGCACTAAATAGTCCGTAAGTTTTGATTTAGAACTCCAAATGACATGAATCCAATGCGCACGTTATGCTAGCTCAATTTTCTATATTGTGACAAAATTTCATACTATAATAGATACGAAAAATCTTCAAAGTAATCCACTCTATCCCAATCTGCGGGATATCATGCATTATGCTTCACTTATAATCCTTTACTCAATGAGCACCAATGATCACCTTAGAATGATCATTTGAACTAACAAATAACCTTTACATATCTACACTAAATCGTCCCTATATTTTGATTTAGAGCTTTGAATGAAATGAATACAATGTCCATGTTATGCTAGCTCCATTTTCTATACTGTGATAAAATTCAGACTCAAATATATACAACAAAGCCTCCAAGTAATCCAATCAATCCCAAACTGCGTGATGCCATGCATTATGCTTCACTTATAAGTCTTTACTCAATCTGCACCTGTGATCAGCTTTAAATGATCATTTGAACTGACCAATCAACTTGACATATCCGCAGTAAATCGTCCGTAACTTTTAATTTAGAGCTCAGAATTACATGAATCCAAAGCCCCCGTTATGCTAGCTAAATTTTCTATTCTACGATAAATTTTTAGACTCAAATAGATACTACAAAATCTCCATGTAATCCAATTTATCCCAAACAGCATGATGCCATGCATTATGCTTCACTTAGAAGCCTTTACTCAATGAGCACCAATGATCAGCTTAGAATGATCATTTGAACTGACCAATCAACTTGACATGTCCGCACTAAATCGTCCGTAAATTTTGATTTAGAACTCCGAATGACATGAATCCAATGCCCATATTATGCTAGCTCAATTTTCTATATTGTGTCAAAATTTTAGACTCAAATAGATACGACAAAGCCTCCAAGTAATCCAATATATCCCAAACTGCATGATGCCTTGCATTATGCTTTTACTCAATGAGAACCAATAGTCAGCTTAGAATGATCATTTGAACATACCAATCAACTTGACATGTCCGCACTAAATTGTCCATAATATTTTATTTAGTGCTCAGAATGACATGAATCCAACTCCCATGTTAGCTAAATTTTCTATAATATGACAAAATTTCACACTCAAATAGAGACGACAAAGCCTCCAAGTAATCAAATCTATCCCAAAATATGTGATGCCATGCATTATGCTTCACTTATAAGCATTTACTAAATGTGCACCAATGATCACCTTAGAATGATCAGTTAACTTGGCAAATAAACTTGACATTTCTGCACTAAATCGTTCGTAACTTTTGATTTAGAGCTCCGAATGGCATAAATTAAATGCCCACATTATGCTAGCTCAATTTGCTTTATTTTGAAAAAATTTCAGACTCAAATAGATACAACAAAGTCTCCAAATAATCCAATATATCCCAAACTGCATGATGCCATGCATTATGCTTCACTTAGAAGCCTTTACTCAACGAGCACCAATGATCAGCTCAGAATGATCATTTGAACTGACCAATCAACTTGACATGTCCGCATTAAATCGTACGTAACTTTTGATTTAGAGCTCAAATGACATGAATCCAACGCCCACATTATGCTAGCTCAATTTTCTATACTATGACAAAATATCAGACTCCGATAGATATGACAAAGTGTCCAAGTAATCAGATCTATCCTAAAATGCGTGATACCATTAATTATGCTTCACTTATTAGCATTTACTCAATGAGCACCAATGATCAGCCTAGAATGATGAGTTGAACAGGCAAATCAACTTGACATGGCTGCACTAAATAGTCCGTAACTTTTGATGTAGAACTCCGAATGAGATGAATCCAATGCACACGTTATGCTAGTTCAATTTTCTATATTGTGACAAAATTTCATACTATAATAGATACGACTACTCTTCAAAGTAATCCACTCTATCCCAAACTGTGTGATATCATGCATTATGCTTCACTTATAATCCTTTACTCAATGAGCACCAATGATCACCATAGAATGATCATTTGAACTAACAAATAACCTTGACATATCCACACTAAATCATCCCTATATTTTGATTTAGAGCTTTGAATGAAATGAATACAATGTCCATGTTATGCTAGCTCCATTTTCTATACTGTGATAAAATTCAGACTCAAATATATACAGCAAAGCCTCCAAGTAATCCAATCAATCCCAAACTGCGTGATGCCATGCATTATGCTTCACTTATAGGCCTTTACTCAATCTGCACCAATGATCAGCTTAAAATGATCATTTGAACTGACCAATCAACTTGATATGTCCGCACTAAATCACCGTAAATTTTGATTTAGAGCTCAGGATAACATGAATCCAATGCGCACATTATGCTAGCTCAATTTTCTATACTATGACAAAAATTTCATACTCAAATAGATACGACAAAGCCTCCAAGTAATCCAATATTTCCCAAACTAAGTGATATCTTGCATTATGCTTCACTTATAAGCCTTTACTCAATGATCACCAGTGATACTCTTAGAATGATCATTTGAACTAACCAATCAACTTGACATGTCCACACTAAATCCTCCGTAACTTTTGATTTAGATCTCAGAAGGACATGAATCCAATGCCCACATTTTGCTAGCTCAATTTTCTATACTATGACAAATATTCACACTCAAATTGATACGTCAAAGCCTCAAAGTAATCCAATCTATCCCAAACTGCATGATGTCTCGCATTATGCTTCACTTATAAGCCTTTACTCAATGAGCACCAATGATCAGTTAAGAATGATCAGTTCAACTGGCCAATACTTGACATATCTGCACTAAATCGTCTGTAACTTTTGATTTAGAGCTCAGAATGACATGAATCCAATGCCCACGTTATGGTACCTCAATTTTCTAAATTGTTACAAAATTTCAGACTCAAGTAGATACGATAAAGCATCCAAGTAATCCAATCTATCTTGAACTGGGTAATGCCATGCATTATGCTTCACTTATAAGCATTTACTCAATGAGCACCAATAATTAGCTTTGAATGATCATTTTAACTGAGCAATCAACTTGACATTTCCTCACTTAATCGTCCATATCTTTTGATTAACAGCTCGGAATCACATCAATCAAACGCCATTATTATGCTAGCTCAATTTTATACACTATGACAAAATTTCATACTCAAATAGATATGACAAATCGTCCAAGTAATCCAATCTATCCCAAACTGAGTGATGTAATGCATTATGCTGCACTTATAAGCCTTTACTCATTGAGCACCAATGATCAACTTAGAATGATCATTTGAACTGACCAATAAACTTGACATGTCCGTAGTAAACCTTCAGTAACTTTAGATTTAGATCTTAGAATGACATGAATCCAACGCCCACGTTATGCTAGCTCAATTCTCTATGCCATGACAAATTTTAAGACTCAAATAGATACGACGATACCTCCAATTAATCATATCTATCCCAAACTATGTGATGTCATGCATTATGCTTCTCTTATAAGCCTTTACTCAATGAGCACCAATGATCAGCTTAGAATGATCAGTTGAACTAGCCAATCAACTTGACATATCCGCACTAAATCATATGTAACTTTAGAGTTAGAGCTCAAAATGACATGAATCCAATGTCCAAAATTTCAGACTCAAATATATACGACAAAGTCTCCAGATAATCTAATCTATCCCAAACTGCATGAGACCATGTATTATGCTTCACTTATAAGCCTTTACTCAATGAGCACCAATTATCAGCTTAGAATGATCATTTGAACTGACAAATCAATTTGACATATCCGCACTAAATCGTCTGTAACTTTTTATTTAGAGCTCAGAACGACATGAATCCAACGCCCACGTTATGCTGGCACAATTTTCTTAATTGTAGAAATATTTCAGACTCAAATAGACACGACAAAGCATCCAAGTAATCAGATCTATCCCAAAATTTGTGATGCCTTGCATTATGCTTCACTTATAAGCATTTACTCAATGAACACCAATGATAAGAATAGAATGATCAGTTCAACTGGCAAATCAACTTGACATGTCTGCACTAAATCGTCCATAACTTTTGATTTAGAGCGCCGAATGACATGAATCCAATGCCCACGTTATGCTAGCTCAATTTTGCTATATTATTACAAAATTTCAGACTCAAATACATAAGACAAATCCTCCAAATAATCCAATCTATCCCAAACTACATGATGTCATGCATTATGCTTCACTTATAAGCCATTACTCAATGAGCACCAATAATCAGCTTAGAATGATCATTTTAATTAACCAATCAACTTGACATGTGCGCACTAAATCGTGTGTAACTTTTGATTTATGGCTCAGAATAAAATGAATCCAATGTCCACATTATGGTAGCTCAATTTTCTATAGTATGACAAAATTTCAGACTCAAATAGATACAAAAAACCTCCAAGTAATCGAATCTATCCCAAATTGAGTGATGTCATGCATTATGCTTCACTTATAAGACTTTACTCAATGAGCACCAATGATAACCTTAGAATGATTATTCGAACTGACCAATCAACTTGACATTTCCGCACTAAATCTTACGTAACTTTTGATTTAGATCTCACAATGACATGAATCCAATGTCCATGTTATGCTAACTCAAATTTCTATACTGTGAGAAAATATCAGACTCAAGTATATTCACCAAAGCCTCCAAGTAATGAAATCAATCCCAAATTGTGTGATGCCATGCATTATGCTTCACTTATACGCCTTTACTCAATCAGTACCAATGATCAGCTTCAAATGATCATCTGAACTGAACAATCAACTTGATATGTACGCACAAAATTGTCCGTAACTCTTTAATTAGAGATCAGAATGACATGAATCCAATGCCCACGTTATCGTATCTCAATTTTCAATATTGTGACAATATTTCAGACTCAAATAGATACGACAAACCTCTAAGTAATCCAATCTATCCTAAACTGGGTGATGTCATGCATTATGCTTCACTTATAAGACTTTACTCAATGAGCACCGATTATCAGCTTAGAATGAGAAGTTGAGCTGCCCAATCAATTTGACATGTCCGCACTAAATCATCCGTCAATTTTGATTTAGAGCTCCGAATAACATGAATCCAAGGCCCACGTTATGCTAGATCAATTTTCTATACAATGACAAATTTTCAGACTCAAATAGATACGACAAAGCCTCCAAGTAATCCAGTCTATCCAAAACTGCGTGATGTCATGCATTATGCTTCACTTATAAGCCCTTACTCAATGAGCACCAATGATCAGCTTAGAATGATCAGTTGAACTGGCCAATCAACTTGACATATCCGCACTAAATCATACGTAACTTTAGATTTAGAGCTCAAAATGACATGAATCCAATGTCCATGTTATGCTAGCTCAATTTTCTAAATTGGGACAAAGTTTCAGACTCAAATAGATACGATAAATCATTCAAGTAATCCAATCTATCCCAAACTGCGTGATATCATGCATTATGCTTAACTTATAAGCCTTTACTCAATGAGCATCAATGATCACCGTAGAATGATCATTTGAACTGACCAATCAACTTGACATGTCCGCTCTAAATCTTCCGTAACTTTTGATTTAGAGCTCTGAATGATATGTATCCAATTCCCACGTTATGCTAGATCAATTTTCTATACTACGACAAATTTACTGATTCAAATAGATACGACAAAGACTCCAAATAATCCAATCTATCGCAAATTGCATGATGTCATGCATTATGCTTCACTGATAAGCCTTTACTCAATGAACACCAATGATCAGTTTAGAATGATCAGTTCATCTAGGCAATCAACTTGACATATCCGCACTAAATCGTCTCTAAGTTTTGATTTAAAACTCAGAATTACATGAATCCAATGCGCAAGTTATGCGACCTCAATTTTCTAAATTGAGACAATATTTCAGACTCAAATAGATACGACAAAGCATTAAAGTAATCCAATCTATCCGAAACTGGGTGATGCCATGCATTATGCTTCACTTATAACACTTTACTCAATGAGCCCCAATTATCAGTTTTGAATGATCATTTGAACTGACCAATCAACTTGACATGTACGCACTAAATCGTCTGTAACTTTTGATTTAGATTTCAAAATCACATCAATCCAACACCCACGTTACGGTAGCACAATTTTCTATATTATGAAAAAAATTTGACTCCAATAGATAAGACAAACCTTCCAAGTAATCAGATCTATCCCAAAATGCTTGATGCCATGCATTATGCTTCAGTAATAGTCCTTTACACAATGAGCACCAATGATTAGCTTAGAATGATCATACGAACTTATACAAGCCTTGATTCAAGGATGTTTGGAGAAGTTTAGGTGAGAAACTCGACCTTTGACTTCTTGGATAGGGATTTTTGGATTGGTATTCGATGGAAAGGTGAAGTGAACCACACGAGGGGTGATGAACCTCGTGATAAATCCCAAACTTAGAGCTAGGAGGGCTGGTCTCAACTAGATTCTAAGCGCACAAGATTCTTGAGAGAAAACTTGTTGGGGAAAAAGTTCTATCTTTATTAATATCAAAAAGGTTGTCGAACTACAATGTTGTAAGGAGCCCTATTAATATGCTCCACAGCTTGACCTTCTAGGGTCGACTCAAATAAAGAAAAGGAAAGTTTACAAAAGTGCACAAATAGAAAAGATACAAAAGTGTATAACCGAAAAAAGGACCTATTCCTAATATGTTCTTGACTCAAAAATGTAAAGCATCTAGATCCTACCCTGCAAAACAGAAAGAGGCATATATTCGAATTGAAACTTACCTTATCTTACCTCATGGCCAAGAAATGGAAGGTGGCCGTCCTTGTGGCATGCATGCGCCTTGCTCCTAGTCATCGACTTGGAGTAGGGTTAAGAATCTTTGGGCCCTGACCTCTCTTGCCACTAAAGCCCAAGTCTCTGATGTCTCTTGTGTTGTTGAGAAGCCATTGGACTCTACTTTGCACTTCTGGCCCATTGTCCTTAGTCGATCTTCTTCTAGGAGCTTGTCAACCCATAAGCTGAATTTGTGGAAGAGTGCCCTTGATCTGCTTCTTGTGCCAGTTTGGTCTCCTGGCTTGATGTACGACCTGATGTCCTCATCATCCCCTCCCTCTTCAGTAGGTTTTGTAGGTTTTGTCCTCAAAACTGGTTCATCTGCATGGAAAGGGGCTAAGTCAGTAACATTGAACGTATTGGACACATTAAACTTACCTGGGAGCTCGATCCGATATGCGTTGTTGTTGATCCTCTCGAGCACTCTGAATGGTGCATCTCCTCTTGGTGCTAGCTTGGAACTCCTTAGGTTTGGGAACCTCTCCTGCCGTAGGTGTAGCCACACCCTATTGCCTGGTTGAAAGATCACCTCCTTTCTTCCCTTGTTGGCATGAGTCACGTACTGTCCGGTCCTCTTTTCCAAGTTTTCTACTACCTTCTGGTGTAACCTCCTTATGAACTCTGCCTTGGATGCTCCGTTGAGATTGGTCATCTCAGCTGGTGGTAGTGACGTTTGCTCCAATTGGGTGAGAGGGTTGAAGTCGTATACTACTTCAAATGGTGTCTTCTTGGTTGCTGAATGCACGGCTCGGTTGTAAGCAAACTCTATGAATGGCAGGCACTCCACCCAAGTCTTTAGGTTCTTCCTTAGTGTAGTCCTGAGAAGAGTTGATAGTGTCCTGTTGACAACTTCAGTTTGGCCATCGGTTTGAGGATGGCAGGTGGTAGAGAAGAGTAGCTTAGTGCCTAGCTTTCTCCAAAGGGTCCTCCAGAAATGGCTGAGGAACTTGGTGTCCTGGTCTGATACGATGGTCCTTGGCACTCCATGAAGCCGTACGATCTCCCTGAAGAACAGCTCAGCTGTTTGTGTGGCGTCATTGACATTGGCACACGGAATGAAGAGTGCCATCTTGGAGAATCTGTCCACCACTACAAAGATTGCATCTTTGTGGTTGATCTTGGGCTGACCTAGAACAAAGTCCATTGAGATGTCCACCTATGGATGTGTAGGTATGGGCAGTGGGAGATACAACCCGTGAGGTTGCACTCGGGACTTTGCCTTCTTGCAAGTGATGCATCTTGCACAATGAGCTTCTACTGTCCTCTTGATGTGTGGCCAGTAGAAGTGCTCCTTGACCACTGCTAGAGTCTTGTCGACACCAAAGTGGCCCATGAGTCCTCCTCCATGAGCTTCTCGGATGATAAGATCCCTTAATGATCCTTGTGGTATGCACAATCTTCTTTCTCGGAACAAGAATCCCTCATGGATGTAGAACTTGCCATGACTCCTTGTGCCACACTCCTTGTAGCTCTCAGCAAAGTCAGGATCATCCTTGTATAGGTCCTTGATGTGCTCGAATCCTAGGACCTTTGCCTCCATGGTTGATATCAAGGCAAACCTCCTTGATAGTGCATCGGCTACCACATTGTCTTTGCCCTTCTTGTACTTGATGACGTACGGGAAGGTCTCTATGAACTCCATCCACTTGGCATGTCTCCTCTTGAGATTGGTTTGCCCTCTGAGGTGTTTGAGAGTCTAATGATTAGTGTGGATCACAAACTCCTTGGACAGCAAGTAATGCTGCCAAGTCTCCAATGCTCGGACAAGGGCATAAAGCTCCTTGTCATAAGTGGGGTAGTTCAGTGAGGCACCACCTAGCTTCTCACTGAAGTATGCCACTGGTCTCCCTCCTTGGGTTAGCACTGCTCCTATGCCTATTCCAGAGGCATCACACTCCACTTCAAACGTCTTGTTGAAGTCGGGCAGGACTAGCACTGGTGCATGTGTAAGGCTGTTCTTCAAGGCCTGGAATGCCTTCTCCTGAGCTTCTCCCCAGCTGAATCCCACGTTCTTCTTCGCTACTGCCGTCAGTGGTGAGGCAATACTGCTGAAGTTGGGCACGAATCTCCTATAGAAGCTGGCCAGTCCGTGGAAGCTCCTTACTTGGCTGATGTTGCCTGGTGTTGGCCATTCTTGTATGGCTCGAATCTTCTCTTCATCAACCTGTAGGCCCTGTGAACTTACAACAAAACCTAAAAAGACAACTTTATCAGTACAAAAGATGCACTTCTTGAGATTGGCGTAAAGCTCTTCTTGTCGAAGGGGTTTAAGTAACATCTCAAGATGTGTGAGGTGTTCCCGTAGGCACTTACTATAAACTAGTATGTCATCAAAGTAAACTACTACAAACTTACTGATGTACGCCCTAAGAACTTGGTTCATAAGGCTCATGAAGGTGCTTGGGGCATTAGTCAAGCCAAATGGCATGAGTGTCCACACGTAGAGCCCTTGCTTTGTCTTGAAAGCAGTCTTCCATTCATCACCCTCTTTCATTCTGACCTGGTGGTATCCACTCTTGAGGTCTATCTTGGAGAAGACCGTGGCTCCACTAAGCTCATCTAGCATGTCATCCAGCCGTGGTATTGGATGCCGGTACTTGACAGTGATGTTGTTGATTGCTCGGCAGTCCACGCACATTCGCCAAGTCCCATCTTTCTTGGGCATTAGTAGCACTGGTACGGCACATGGACTGCGGCTCTCTCGAACATATCCTTTCTCTAGGAGCTCCTTGACTTGCTTCTCAAGCTCCTTGGACTCCTCTGGACTCATCCAGTAGGCTGGCCGGTTGGGCAAGCCTGCTCCGGACACTAGATCAATCTGGTGTTCTATGCCACGTAAAGGAGGCAAGCCTGCTGGTATCTCCTCTGGAAACACATCCTGGAACTTGTTGAGGAGATTTGCTACTTCAGGAGGTAGCTCTACCTGTTCCTATTCTATACTCAAAATTTCTTTGAAGACCATTAGTTAGATTAAGTCCTTTGAGGCTAAAGCTCTCCGGACATGACTTGGTTGAATAAGAAAATTAGACTTGATAAGTTTTTTTTCCTTACTCATTTGAAGTTGTAGCTCATGTACCTGGGCAGGTGTAAGAGGAGCCAAGCTGACCTTTCTTTTGTAATGCACAAAAGTGTAGAGATTGGTTCGGCCATCATGCCTGGTCTCTTTGTAAAACTGCCATGGTCTTCCTAGCAGAAGATGGCCAGCTTGCATGGGCACCACGTCGCACACGACTTGGTCTTGGTACTTGCCCACACTGAATGGCACAGTGACTTGCTCATGGATCTTGAGCTCCACTTTGTCATCCAGCCATCTCAGTCTATATGGTCGAGGATGCCTTGTCTTCTCTAGACCTAGCTTATCAACCATATATGCACTAGCAACGTTAGTGCAAGAACCACCATCTATGATGAGGTTACATACCTTGCCCTTGATGGTGCATCGGCTGTGGAAGATGTTCTCCCTTTGGATGGTCTCTGAAGGATCCACCATTGCACTGAGGATGCGTCTAGTGACCAGCACTTCCCCCACATCAGGGTACTCAATGTCACCATACTCCTCTTCTGGTTCATAGTCCTCTTCATCTTGGGACTCATATTCTCCAGCCTCCGTAATCAACATGATCCGGTGTTTTGGGCACTCCCTTGAGATGTGTCCATGACCCCTACACTTGAAACAAGTGATGTCACGTGATCTTTGAGGGTTAGAAGACTTACCAGGCTCTCTCTGGTCACGGGTGGGTTCAAGAGGCTTGCTCTTGAACCTTGACTCGATCTCTATGCTCTTGCCTTTGTCTACGGGCTTGGGCATGTTGCTTGGTGCCCAAGGTGTCTTAGGCTTACTGCGGATGTCTTGGCTCTTATGTTTGATGTGCTGCTCAGGCTGGACAGATAGGTGGAACAAGTCTTTGAAGTCATTGTAGATTTGCCTCTCCACCTTGCGGCTGATTCTTTCTTGGAGTCCATCCAAGAATTGTGCCATCAATGCTTCTTCATCATCATTGAGCTCCAATATGTTCCTTAGCTTCTCGAATTCTTCATAGTACTCCTCTACTGACGTAGTACCCTGCTTAAGAGTACGAAAATGACGTTGCAAATCTCTATGAAGGTAAGGTGGAACAAACTTTGTCGCATGAGGTCTTTTATTTCGACCCATGAGTCTATGGGCCTCATTCTCTTTCTCCTTCTGTCAGATACCTCACGATCCCACCAGATGAGGGCATTGTCCGTGAGTTGTCCTACTGCCATTGAGACTCTCCTAGGTCCTGGTTGGTTGTAATGATCAAAGATATGATCCATTCTTCTTTCCCAATCTAGGTAAGCCTCGGGGTCTACTTTTCCTGCAAAACTAGGAGGAGTTAGCTTAACATCAGGATGAGTTACCCGGTTGTAGGTTTTTTCATCTCCAGCCTCATGATGTCTAGGAGGCATTCTTGGTCTCTGGTGAAGACCATATGGCTCAAAGCCATCATCTTCTGCCTCTGGTTGCTGTGGAGGTCCTCTCGGCCTATGGTGATAGTTATGAGGTTGTGTGTCCTCATCTCCATCTGGCTGGGGTTCCTCCTGTTCGTGCCGTGTCCTAAGGTGCTCAGGACGCTCAGGATGGTCTTGCTCAGCTCTCACGTGCCTTATGGCCTGGAATCTCACCGGTCTTTCCACGCGCTCCAACCTCTCGCCTATGGATGCGAGTTGTGTTTGGAGTGTGGTGAACATGGCCATCATGGCTTTGGTTGCTTCTCTATTTTCTTCTGCCATTGTGTGCTACAAAGAAAGAAGACAAGTTAGGATGCTCCTAAATTATTAGGAGGGTTTTCTTTTTATAAGGATTCGAAAATTTTGCAAAAAGGAAAAAATCTGAGAATTGGAAACTCAAAGATATGAAGATTTGAGAAAAAGGAAACTTTCTTGACAACTTGTGCTAGCTGTCCAATTCGAATTCTTTTAGTATTCTTTCAATTTTCTTTTTCTTTTCTTTTTAATTTAACTTAAAAATAAACGAAATATGATTTAAACAAAAAGGAAAACGTGAATGGCAATGCAAAAGTGAATCTAAACCCTAGTGATACACATAGAAGGCTAGATGCACTCGGTTTGGAGTTTGATGTTTTTTTTTATATTTTTCTTGAATGTGACTTAAACTAATGCAAGAACTAAAAAAAAACAAGCAAAAGGATAGAAACAACCTGGTTTAGGAGCTTTAAGCTATGATACCAAAATGATACAAGCCTTGATTCAAGGATGTATGCGCGTGGGCTGTTTGGAGAAGTTTAGGTGAGACACTCGACCTTAGACTTCTTGGAAAGGGGGTTTTGGATTGGTATTCGATGGAATGAAGTGAACCACACGAGGGGTGATGAACCTCGTGATAAATCACAAACTTAGAGCTAGGAGGGCTGGTCTCAACTAGATTCTAAGCGCACAAGATTCTTGAGAGACTTGTTGGGGAAAAAGTTCTATCTTTATTAATATCAAAAAGGTTGTCGAACTACAATGCTGGAAGGAGCCTTATTAATATGCTCGACAGCTTGACCTTCTAGGGTTTACTCAAATAAAGAAAAGGAAAGTTTACAAAAGTGCACAAATGGAAAAGATACAAAAGTGTATAACCGAAAAAAGGACCTATTCCTAAAATGTTCTTGACTCAAAAATATAAAGCATCAAGATCCTACCCTGCAAAACAGAAAGAGGCATATATTTGAATTGAAACTTACCTTATCTTACCTTATGGCCAAGAAATGGAAGGTGGCCGTCCTTGTGGCATGCACGCGCCTTGCTCCTAGTCATCGACTTGGAGTAGGGTTAAGAATCTTTGGGCCCTGACCTCTCTTGCCACTAAAGCCCAAGTCTCTGATGTCTCTTGTGTTGTTGAGAAGCCATTGGACTCTACTTTGCACTTCTGGCCCATTGGCCTTAGTCGATCTTCCTCTACGAGCTTGTCAACCCATAAGCTGAATTTGTGGAAGAGTGCCCTTGATCTGCTTCTTGTCATTGCTCCTTGAGGTACCACTGGTGTAGATACTTCCTCTAGGTGCATGTCCTGGAGCTGGTAGCTCATTTGGTCCGAGTCTTCTTGTGTAGAAGTGGAAATGTGCGTGTACTCGGCTGGATCGGCTGTACCGGCTGGATTGTGCGAGGTACTGGCCGGAATGCCTTCAGGACCGGTCAAGTTGCTCCCAGAGTTGTCTCGGGCAAGCTTCCTGGTCGGCCAGTCTGGTCTCCTGGCTGGAGGTACGACCTGATGTCCTCATCACGAACTGACCAATCAACTTGACATGTCCGCACTAAATCGTTCGTAACGTTTGATTTAGAGCTCAGAATGACATGAATCCAAAGCCTCCGTTATGGTATCTCAATTTTCTATATTGTGACAATATTTCAGACTCAAATTGATATGACAAACCTCTAAGTAATCCAATCTATCCTAAACTGGGTGATGTCATGCATTATACTTCACTTATAAAACTTTACTCAATGAGCACAAATGACAACCTTAGAATGATTATTCGAACTGACTAATCAACTTGACATTTCCGCACTAAATCTTACGTAACTTTTGATTTAGATCTCACAATGACATGAATCCAATGCCCATGTTATGCTAACTCAAATTTCTATACTTTGAGAAAATATCAGACTCAAGTATATTCAACAAAGCCTCCAAGTAATCAAATCAATCCCAAATTGCGTGATGCCATGCATTATGCTTCACTTATAAGCATTTACTCAATCAGCACCAATGAACAGCTTCAAATGATCATCTGAACTGAACAATCAACTTCATATGTCCGCACAAAATTTTCCGTAACTCTTTATTTAGAGATCAGAATGACATGAATCCAATGCCCACGTTATGCTATCTCAATTTTCTACATTTTGACAATATTTCCGACTCAAATAGATACGACAAACCTCTAAGTAATCCAATCTATCCTAAATTGGGTGATGTCATGCATTATACTTCACTTATAAGCCTTTGCTCAATGAGCACAATTGATCAGCTTTGAATGATCGTTTTAACTGACCAATCAACTTGACATGTCCGCACTAAATCGTCCGTAACTTTTGATTTAGAGCTCAGAATCACATCAATCCAACACCCACGTTATGGTAGCGCAATTTTCTGTATTATGATAAAATTTCACACTCAAATAGATACGACAAAGCCTCCAAGTAATCAGATCTATCCCAAAATGCGTGATGCCATGCATTGTGCTTCACTTATAGGCCTTTACTCAAGGAGCACCAGTGATTAGATTAGAATGATCAGTTGAACTGCCCAATCAACTTGACATGTCCGCACTAAATCGCTTGTAAATTTTAATTTAGAGCTCTCAATGACATGAATCCAATGCCCACGTTTCGCTAGCTCAATTTTCTATATTGTGACAAAATTTCAGACTCAAATAGATATGACAAAGCCTCCAGATAATCCAATATATCCCAAAATGCATGATACCATGCATTATGCTTCACTTATAAGCCTTTACTCAATGGGAACCAATGATCAGCTTAGAATGATCATATGAACTGACCAATCAACTTGACACGTCCGCACTAAATCGTGCGTAAATTTTGATCTAGAGCACCGAATGACATGAATCCAAGTCCCACGTTATACTAGATCAATTTTCTATACTATGACAAATTTTCATACTCAAATAGATACGACAACGCTTCAAGCAATCCAATCTATCTCAAACTACGTGATATCATTCATTATGCTTCACTTATAAGCCTTTACTCAATGAGAACCAATGATCAGCTTAAAATGATCAGTCAAACTGGCGAATCAACTTGACATGTCCACATTAAATCTTTCGTAACTTATGATTTAGAGTTCAGAATGACATGAATCCAATGTCCACGTTATGCTACCTCAATTTTCAAAATTGTGATAAAATTTTAGACTCAAATAGATACGGCAAAGCCTCCAAGTAATTTAATTTATCCTAAACTGGGTGATGCCATCCATTATGCTTCACTTATAAGCCTTTCTGAATGAGCACCAATAATCATCTTTGAATGATTATTTGAACTGACCAATGAACAAGACATGTCCACAATAAATCGTCTGAAACTTTTGATTTAGAGCTTAGAATCACATCAATCCAATGCCCACGTTATGGTAGCTTAATTTTCTATATTATGACAAAATTTCAAACTCCAATATATAGGACAAAGCCTCCAAGTAATCCAATCTATCCCAAACTGTGTGATCCCATGCATTATACTTCAGTTATAAGCAATGTATTATGCTTCACTTGTAAGCCATACATTATGCTTCACTTATATGCCTTTACTCAATGAGCACCAATGGTCAGTTTAAAATGACCATTTGAACTAACCAATCAACTTGACATGTCTGCACTAAATCGTCCGTAACTTTTGATTTAGAGTTCAGAATGACATGAATCCAACGGCCACGTTATTCTAGCTCAATTTTCTATTCTATAACAAAATTTCATGCTCAAATAAATACGACAAAGCTTCCAAGTAATCCAACTTATCCAAAACAGCGTGATGCCATGCATTACGCTTCACTTATAAGCCTTCACTCAATGAGCACCATTGATCAGCTTAGAGTGATCATTTGAACTAACCAATCAACTCGACATGGCCGCACTAAATCGTCCGTATCTTATGATTTCGAAATCAGAATGACATGAATCCAATGCCCATGTTATGCTAGCTCAATTTTCTATACTGTGATAAAATTTCAGACTCAAATATATACAACAAAGCCTCCAAGTAATACAATAAATCCCAAACTGCGTGATGCCATGCATTATGATTCACTTATATGCCTTTATTCAATCAACACCAATGAACAGCTTAAAATGATTATTTGAACTGAACAATCAACTTGATATGTCCGCTCTAAATCGCCCGTAACTTTTGATTTAGAGCTCAGAATGACATGAATCCAACGCCACGTTATGCTAGCTCAATTTACTATACTTTGACAAAATTTCAGGCTCAAATAGATACAACAAAGCCTCCAAGTAATCTAATCTATCCCAAACTGAGTGATGCCATGAATTATGCTTCATTTATAAGCCTTTACTCAGTGAGCACCAGTGATCAACTTAGAATGATCATTTGATACTGACCAATCAACTTGCCATGTCCGTACTAAATCTTCCGTAACTTTTGATTTATAGCTCAGAATGACGTGAATCCAATGCCCACGTTATGCTAGATCAATTTTCTATACTATGACAAATTTTCACACTCAAATTGATACGCCAAATCCTCCAAATAATCAAATCTATCCCAAACTGTGTGATGTCATGTATTATGCTTCATTTATAAGCCTTTATTCAATGACCACCAATGATCATCTTAGAATGATCAGTTGAACTGGCCAATCAATTTGACATATCCGCACTAAATCATACGTAACTTTTGCCTTAGAGATCAGAATAACATGTATCCAATCTCCACCTTATGTTAGCTCAATTTTTTAAATTGGGAAAAAATTTCAGAATCAAATAGATACAACAAATCGTCAAAGTAATCCAATCTATCCTAAACTGGGTGATGACATGCTTTATGCTTCACTTATAAGTCATTATTCAATGAGCACCAATATTTAATTTGAATGATCATTTGAACTGACCAAGCAACTTGATAAATCCGCACCAAATCGTCTGTAACTTTTGATTTAGAGCTTAGAATCACATCAGTCGAATGCCCAAGTTATTGTAATGCAATTTTCTATCTTATGACAAAATTTCAGACTCCAATATATAGGACAAACCCTCCAAGTAATCCAATCTATCATAAACTACGTGATGCCATGCATTATGCTTCACTTATAAACCTTTACTCAATGAGCATCAATGATAAGCTTAGAATGATCATTCGAACTGACCAATCAACTTGATATGTCCGCACAAAATTGTCCATAACTTTCATTTAGAGCTCAGAATGACATGATTCCAATGCCCACATTATGCTAGCTCAATTTTCTATACTATGACAAAATTTCAGACTCAAATAGATATGACAAAACCTCCAAATAATCCAATCTATCCCAAACTGCATAATGTCATGCATTATGCTTTACTTATAAGCCTTTACTCATTAAGCAGCAGAGATCAGATTAGAATGATCAATTTAACTGACCAATCAACTTGACATGTCCACACTAAATCGTCCATCAAATTTTATTTAGAGTTCAGAATGACATCAATCCAATGCCCACAATATGCTAGCTCAATTTTCTGTATTGTGACAAAATTTTAAACTCAGATTGATACGACAAAGCCTCCAAATAATCAAATCTATCTCTAACTACGTGATACCATGCATTATACTTCACTTATAAGCCTTTACTCAATGAGCATCAATGATCAGCTTATAATGATCATATGAACTGACCAATCAACTTGACATGTCCGCACTAAATCGTACGTAACTTTTGATTTAGAGCTCAGAATGACATGAATCCAAAGCCCACGTTATGCTAGCTAAATTTTCTATACTACGGCAAATTTTCAAACTCAAATAGATACAACAAAGCCTCTAAAAAATCCAATCAATCCCAAAATGCGTGATTTCATGCATTATGCTTCACTTATAAGTCTTTATTCAATGAGCACCAATGATAAGCTTAGAATGATAAGTTGAGATGCCCAATCAATTTGACATGTCCGCACTAAATCATCCGTAAATTTTGATTTAGAGCTCCAAATAACATGAATCCAAGGCCCACGTTATGCTAGATCAATTTTCTATATCGTAACGATATTTCAGACTCAAATAGTTACGACAAAGCCTCCAAGTAATACTATCTATTTCAAACTTCGTGATGCCATGCATTATCCTTCACTTATAAGCCTTTACTCAATGAGCACAAAGGATAAGCTTAGAATGATCATTTTAATTGACGAATCAACTTGACATGTCCACACTGAATTGTTCGTAACTTTTGATTTAGAGCTCAGAATGACATGAATCCAAAGCCCAGGTTATGCTAACTCAATTTTCTATACGATGGAAAAATTTCAGACTCAAATACATTCGACAAAGCCTACAAGTAATCAAATCTATCCCAAACTGTGTGATGCCATCGCATTATGCTTCGCTTATAAGACTTTACTCAATGAGCACCAATCATTAGCTTAGAATGATCCTTTGAACTGCCTAATCAACTTGACATGTGCCACTAAATCGTTCATAACTTTTGTTTTAAATCTCATAATGACATGAATCCAATGCCCATGGTATCCTATCTCAATTTTCTATATTGTGACAAAATTTTAGACTCAAATAGATACGACAAAGCCTCCATGTAATCCAATCTAACCCAAACTGAATGATGCCATGCATTATGCTTCACTTATAAGCCTTTACTCAATGAGCACCAATGTTTAGCTTAGAATGATCATTTGAACTAACCAATCAAATTGACATGTCCGCACTAAATCGTCCATCACTTTTGATTTAGAGCTAAGAATGACATGAATCCAATGCCCACGTTTTGCGAGCTCAATTTTCAGTATTGTGACAAAATTTCAGACTCAAATAGATACGACAAAGCCTCCAAGTAATCCAATATATCTCATACTGCGTGATGCCATGCGTTATGCTTCACTTATAAGCCTTTACTCAATGAGCACCAATGATCAGCTTAGAATGATCATTTGAACTAACCAATCAACTTGACATGTCCGAACTAAATCGTGCATAAATTTTGATTTAGAGCTCCGAATGACATGAATCCAACGCCCACGCTATGCTAGCTCAATTTTCTATACTATGATAAATTTTTAGACTCAAATAAATACGAAAAAGCCTCCAAGTAATCCAATCTATCCCAAACTCCGTGATGCCATGCATTATGTTTCACTTATAAGCCTTTACTCAGTGAGCACCAATGATCACCTTAAGAATGATCATTTGAACTGACCAATCAACTTGACACATGTGTACTAAATCGTCCGTAACTTTTTATTTAGAGCTCAGAATGACATGAATCCAATGCACACAATATGCTAGCTAAATTTTCTATATTGTGACAAAATTTCAAACTCAAATAGATACGACAAAGCCTCTAAGTAATCCAATCTATCATAAACTGCGTGATGCCATGCATTATGCTTCACTTATAAGCCTTTAATCAATGAGCACTAATGATGAGCTTAGAATGATCATTTGAACTGACCAATCAACTTGATTTGTCCGCACTAAATCATCCATAACTTTCATTCAGAGCTCTGAATGACATTCGTCCAATGCCCACGTTATGCTTGCTCAATTTTCTATAGTATAACAAAATTTCAAACTCAAATAGATATGACAAAGCCTCCAAATAATCCAATCTATCCCAAACTGCATAATGTCATGCATTATGCTTCACTTATAAGCCTTTACCCATTGAGCAGCAATGATCATATTAGAATGATCATTTGAACTGACCAATAAACTTGACATGTCCGCACTAAATCGTACATCACTTTTTATTTAGAGCTCACAATAACATCAATCCAATGCACACGATATGGTAGCTTAATTTTCTCTATTGTGACAAAATTTTAGACTCAGATTGATACGACAAAGCCTCCAAGTAATCCAATCTATCTCTAACTATGTGATACCATGCACTATACTTCACTTATAAGCCTTTACTCAATGAGCACCAATGATCAGCTTATAATGATCATATGACTTGACCAATCAACTTGACATGTCCGCACTAAATCGTGCGTAACTTTTGATTTAGAGCTCAGAATGACATGAATCCAAATCCCACGTTATGCTAGCTAAATTTTCTATACTACGACAAATTTTCAGACTCAAATAGATACAACAAAGCCTCCAAGTAATCCAATCTATCCCAAAATGCATTATTTCATGCATTATGCTTCACTTATAAGTCCTTACTGAATGAGCACCAATGATCAGCTTAGAATGATAAGTTGAGTTGTCCAATCAATTTGACATGTCTGCACTAAATCGTTCGTAAATTTTTGATTTAGAGCTCCGAATAACATGAATCCAAGGCCCACGTTATGCTAGATAAATTTTCTATACAATGAAAAATTTTCTAACACAAATACATACGACAAAGCCTCCAAGTAATTCAATCTATCCAAAACTGTGTGATGTCATGCATTATGCTTCACTTATAAGCCTTTACTCAATGAGCACCAATGATCAGCTTAGAATGATCAGTTGAACTGGCCAATCAACTTGACAAATCCACACTAAATGGTCTGTAACTATTGATTTAGAGCTCAGAATCACATGACTCCAATGCCCACGTTATGCTACCTCAATTTTCTATATTGTAATGAAATTTCGGACTCAAATAAATACGACAAAGCCTCCAAGTAATCCAATCTATTTTGAACTAAGTGATGCCATGCATTATCCTTCACTTATAAGCCTTTACTCAATGAGGACCAAGGATAAGCTTAGAATGATCATTTTCATTGACCAACAAACTTGACATGTCCACACTGAATTGATCGTAACTTTTGATTTAGAGCCAGAATGACATGAATTCAAAGCCCAGGTTATGCTAACTCAATTTTCTATACGATGGAAAAATTTCAGACTCAAATAGATTCGACAAAGCCTCCAAGTAATTGAATCTATCCCAAACTGTGTGATACCATGCATTATGCTTCGCTTATAAGCCTTTAATCAATGAGCACCAATCATTAGCTTAGAATGATCCTTTGAACTGCCCAATCAACTTGACATGTGCCACTAAATCATTCGTAACTTTTGTTTTAGATCTCATAATGACATGAATCCAATGCCTGTGTTATGCTATCTCAATTTTCTATATTGTGACAAAATTTTAGACTCAAATGCATACAACAAAGCCTCCATGTAATCCAATCTATCCAAAAATGAATGATGCCATGCATTATGCTTCACTTATAAGTCTTTACTCAATGAGCACCAATGTTTAGCTTAGATTGATCATTTGAACTGACCAATCAAATAGACATGTCAGCACTAAATCGTCCATCACTTTTGATTTAGAGCTAAGAATGACATGAATCCAATGCCCACGTTTTGCTAGCTCAATTTACTGTATTGTGACGAAATTTCAGACTCAAATAGATACAAATCCAATGCCTACGTTATGCTAGCTCAATTTTCTATATTGTGACAAACTTTCAGACTCAACTATATACGACAAAGCCTCCAAGTAATCAAATTTATCCCAAACTGCGCGATGTTATGCATTATTCTTCGCTTATAAGCCTTTACTCAATGAGCACCAATCATTAGCTTAGAATGATCCTTTGAACTGCTCAATCAACTTGACATGTGCCACTAAATCGTTCGTAACTTTTGTTTTAGATCTCATAATGACATGAATCCAATGCCTATGTTATGCTATCTCAAGTTTCTATATTGTGACAAAATTTCAGACTCAAATACATACAACAAAGCCGCCATGTAATCCAATCTGTCAAAAACTGAATGATGCCATGCATTATGCTTCACTTATAAGTCTTTACTCAATGAGCACCAATGTTTAGCTTAGAATGATCATTTGAACTGACCAATCAAATTGACATGTCAGCACTAAATCGTCCATCACTTTTGATTTAGAGCTAAGAATGACATGAATCCAATGCCCACGTTTTGCTAACTCAATTTCCTTTAATGTAACGAAATTTCAGACTCAAATAGATATAAATCCAATGCCTACGTTATGCTAGCTCAATTTTCTATATTGTGACAAACTTTCAGACTCAACTATATACGACAAAGCCTCCAAGTAATCAAATTTATCCCAAACTGCGCGATGTTATTCATTATTCTTCACTAATAAGCCTTTACCCAATTAGCACAAATGATGAGCTTAGAATGATCATTTGATCTGATCAATCAACTTGACTTGCCCACACTAAATCGTCCATAATATTTGATTTAGAGCTCAAAATGACATGAATCCAATGCCCATGTTATGGTAGCTCCGTTTTTATACTATGCCAAAAATTCAGATTCAAATAGATGCGACAAAGCCTCCAAGAAATCCAATATATCCCAGACTACGTGATGACATTCATTATGCGTCACTTATAAGCCTTTACTCAATGAGCACCAGTGATCTGCTTACAATGATCAGTTGAAGTGCCCAATCAACTTGACATGTCCGCACAAAGTCGTCCGTATCTTTATATTTAGAGCTCATAATGACATGAATTCAATGCCTACGTTATGCTAGCAAAATTTTCTATATTGTGAAAAACTTTTAGACTCAAATATATACGACAAAGCCTCCAAGAAATCCAATATATACCAAACTGCGTGATGCCATATATTATGCTTCATTTATAAGCCTTTACTCAATGGGCACCAATGGTCAGCTTAGAATGATCATTTGATCTGACCAATCAAATTGACATGTTCCGCACTATGTTGTCCATAACTTTTGATCTAAAGCTCAGAATGACATGAATCCAACGCCCATGTTATGCTAACTCAATTTTCTATACTATGACAAAATTTCAAATTGAAATAGATATGAAAAAGCGTCCAAGAAGTCCAATCTATCCGAAATTGTGTGATGCAATTTATTATGCTTCACTTATAAGCATTTACTCAATGAGCAACAATGATCTGCATAGAATGATCAGTTGAACTGGCCAATCAACTCTACATGTCCGCACAAATTTGTCCGTAAATTTTGATTTAGAACTCGGAATGACATGAATCTAATGCCTACGTTATGCTAGCTTAGTTTTCTATACTGTGAAAAAATTTCAAACTCAAATATATACGACAAAGCCTCAAAGTAATCAAATCTATCCCTAACTGTGTGATATTATGCATTATTCTTCACTGATAAGCCTTTACTCAATTAGCACCAATGTTCAGCTTAGAATGATCATTTGATCTAACCAATCAACTTGATATGTTCGCATTAAATCGTTCGTAACTTTTGATTTAGAGCTCATAATGACGTGAATCTAACGCCCACGTTATGGTTGCTCCGTTTTCTATACTATGAAAAAATTTCATATTCAAATAGATACGACAAAGCATCCAAGAAATCCAATCTATCACAACCTGCATGACGCCATTCATTATGCTTCACTTATAATCCTTTACGCAATGAGATCCAATGATCTGCTCAGAATGATTTGTTGAACTGGCCAATCAACTTGTTATGTCCGCACCATATCATTCGTAACATTTGATTTAAAGCTTAGAATGACAAGAATCCAATGCCTACATTATGCCAGCTCAATTTTCCATATTCTAACAAGCTTTTAGACTCAAATATATACGACAAAGCCTCCAAGTAATCCAATCTATCCCAAAATGCGTGATGCCATGCATTATGCTTCAATTATAAGCCATTACTCAAAGATCACCAATGATCAGCTTAAAATAATCATTTGATATGACCAATCAACTTGACATGTCCGCACAAAATCGTTCGTAACTTTTGATTAAGAGCACATAATGACATGAATCCAACGCCCACGTTATGCTAGCTCAATTTCCTATAGTATGAAAAAATTTCATACTCAAATAGATATGACAAATCCTCCAATTAATCCAATATATCAGAAACTACGTGGTGCCATGCATTATGTTTCACTTATAATCTTTTACTCAAAGAGCACCAATGATCAGCTTAGAATGATCAGTTGAACTGCCCAATCAACTTGACATGTCCGCCCCAAATCGTATGTAACTTTTGATTTAGGGCTCAGAATCACATGAAACCAACACCCACGTTATGCTAGCTCAACTTTCTATATTGTGAAAATATTTCAGACTAAAATTACCAAAGCCTCCAAGTAATCCAATATATCCACAACTGCGTGATGTCATGTATTATGCTTCACTTATACAGCTTTACTCAATGAGCACCAATGATCAGCTTAGAATGATCAGTTGAACTGCCCAATCAACTTGACATGTCCGCAGTAAATCTCTCGTAACTTTTGATTTAGAGTACCGAATTACATGAATCCAATGCCCTCGTTATGCTAGGTCAATTTTCTATACTAAAAAAAATTTCAGACTCAAATAGATACTACAAAGCATCAAAGTAATCCGATTTATCCCAAACTGTGTGATGCCATGCATTATGCTTCACTTATAAGCCTTTACTCAATGAGCACCTATGATCAGCTTAGAATGCTAAGTTGAACTGGCCAATCAACTTGACATGTCCAGACTAAATCGTCCGTAACTTTTGATTTAGAGATCAGAATGACGTGAATCCAACGCACATGTTATGCTAGCTCGATTTTCTATACTATGACAAAATTTCCGACTCAAATAGATAAAACAAAGACTCCAAGTAATCCAATATATCCCAAACTGTGTGATACCATGCATTATGCTTCACTTATAATCCTTTACTCAATGAGCACCAATGATCAGCTTAGAATGATCAGTTGAATTGGCCAATCAACTTGACATTTCCGCACTAAATTGTGACTGACTTTTCATTAAGAGCTTAGAATGACATGAATCCAACGCTCACGTTATGCTAGCTCAATTTTCTATGCTATGACAAAATTTCCGACTCAAATAGATACGACAAAACCTCCAAGTAATCCAATAAATCCCAAGCGACGTGATGTCATACATTATGCTTCACTTATAAGCATTTACTCAATGTGCACCAATGATCAGACTAGAATGATCATTTGAAGTGACTAATCAACTTCACATGTCCGCATTAAATCGATTGTAACTTTTAATTTAGAGCTCATAATGACATGATTCCAAAGCCCACGTTATGATAGCTCGATTTTTTATACCATGACAAAATTTCAGACTTAAATAGATATGACTAACTGCGTAATGCCATACATTATGCCTCGCTTATAAGCCTATACTCAATGAGCACCAATGATCAGCTTAGAATGATCAGTTGAACTGGCCAATCAACTTGACATATCCGCACTAAATCGTCCGTAACTTTTGGTTTATAGCTCAGAATGACATGAATCAAACACCCACGTTATGCTAGCTCAATTTTCTATACCATGAAAAACTTTCAGACTCAAATAAATACGACAAAGCCTCCAAGTAATCCAATCTATCCCATACGGCATGATGTCATGCGTTATGCTTCACTTATAAGCCTTTACTCAATGAGCACCAATGATCAGCTTAGAATGATAATTTGAATTGGCCAATCAACTTGACATGTCCGCACTAAATTTTCCGAAACTTTTGATTTAGAACTCAGAATGACATGAATCAAACGCTCTCGTTATGCTCGCTCAATTTTCTATACCATGACAAAGCTTCAGACTCAAATAGATACGACAAAGCTTCCAAGTAATCCAATCTTAACAAAGCTGCGTGATGTCATGCGTTATGCTTCACTTATAAGCCTTTACACAATGAGCAACAATGATGGGCTTAGAATGATCATTTGAACTAACTAATCAACTTCACATGTCCGCATTAAATCGATTGTAACTTTTGATTTAGAGCTCATAATGACTTGTTTCCAATGCCCACATTATGATAGCTCAATTTTCTATACCATGACAAAATTTAGACTCAGAAAAATATGACAAAGTCTCCAAGTAATCCAATATATCCCAAACTGTGTAATCCATGCATTATGCCTCACTTATAAGCCTTTATTCAATGAGCACTAATGATCAGCTTAGAAAGATCAGTTGAACTAGCCAATCAACTTGACATGTCCACACTAAATCCTCAGTAATTTTTGTTTTGGAGCTCAGAAACACATGAATCCAACGCCCACGTTATGCTAGCTCAATTTTCTATACCATGACAAAACTTCATACTCAAATAGAAACAGCAAAGCCTCCAAGTAATCCAATCTATCCTAAACTGCGTGATGTCATGCGTTATGCTTCACTTATAAGCCTTTTCAAAATGAGCTCCAATGATATGCTTAGAATGATCTTTTGAACGTGCCCATAACCTTGACATGTCCGCACTAAATCGTTTGTAACTTTTGATTTACTGCTCAGAATGACATGAATCCAACACCAGCGATATGGTAGCTCAATCTATCCTAAAATGCGTGATGTCGTGCCTTATGCTTCACTTATAAGCCTTTTCAAAATGAGCTCCAATGATATGCTTAGAATGATCTTTTGAACTGGCCCATCAACTTGACATGTCCGCACTAAATCGTTTGTAATTTTTGATTTACAGCTCAGAATGACAGTAATCCAACACCAACGATATGGTAGCTCAATTTTATATATTGTGACAAAATTTCAGACTCAAATAGAAACAAACCATGTAATCCAATCTATACCAAACTGCGTGATGTCATGCATTATGCTTCTTATAAGCCTTTACTCAATGAGTACCATGATCAGCTTAGAATGATTAGTAGAACTGGCCAATCAACTTGACATGTCCGCACTAAGTAGTCCGTCACTTTTGATTTAGAGCTCAAAATGACTTGAATCTAACGCCCACATTGTGCAAGCTCAATTTTCTATACTATTACAAAATTTTAGACTCAAATAGATACGACAAAGCCTCTAAGTAATCCAATCTTAACAAAGCTGCGTGATGTCATGCGTTATGCTTCACTAATAAGCCTTTACAACATGAGCAACAATGATGAGCTTAGAATGTTCATTTGAACTGACTAATCAACTTCACATGTCCGCATTAAATCAATTGTAACTTTTGATTTAGAGCTCATAATGACTTGTTTCCAATGCCCACATTATGATAGCTCAATTTTCTATACCATGACAAAATTTTAGACTCAGACAAATATGACAAAGTCTCCAAGTAATCCAATATATCCCAAACTGTGTAATCCATGCATTATGCCTCACTTATAAGCCTTTATTCAATGAGCACTAATGATCAGCTTAGAATGATCAGTTGAACTAGCCAATCAACTTGACATGTCCACACTAAATCCTCAGTAATTTTTGTTTTGGAGCTCAGAAACACATGAATCCAACGCCCACGTTATGCTAGCTCAATTTTCTATACCATGACAAAACTTCAGACTCAAATAGAAACAGCAAAGCCTCCAAGTAATCCAATCTATCCTAAACTGCGTGATGTCATGCGTTATGCTTCACTTATAAGCCTTTTCAAAATGAGCTCCAATGATATGCTTAGAATGATCTTTTGAACGTGCCCATCAACTTGACATGTCCGCACTAAATCGTTTGTAACTTTTGATTTACAGCTCAGAATGACATGAATCCAACACCAGCGATATGGTAGCTCAATCTATCCTAAAATGCGTGATGTCGTGCGTTATGCTTCACTTATAAGCCTTTTCAAAATGAGCTCCAATGATATGCTTAGAATGATCTTTTGAACTGGCCCATCAACTTGACATGTCCGCACTAAATCGTTTGTAATTTTTGATTTACAGCTCAGAATGACAGTAATCCAACACCAACGATATGGTAGCTCAATTTTATATATTGTGACAAAATTTCAGACTCAAATAGAAACAAACCATGTAATCCAATCTATACCAAACTGCGTGATGTCATGCATTATGCTTCTTATAAGCCTTTACTCAATGAGTACCATGATCAGCTTAGAATGATTAGTAGAACTGGCCAATCAACTTGACATGTCCGCACTAAGTAGTCCGTCACTTTTGATTTAGAGCTCAAAATGACTTGAATCTAACGCCCACATTGTGCAAGCTCAATTTTCTATACTATTACAAAAGTTTAGACTCAAATAGATACGACAAAGCCTCCAATTA
Source organism: Pugionium cornutum (assembly GCA_018901935.1). Taxonomy (NCBI): domain Eukaryota; kingdom Viridiplantae; phylum Streptophyta; class Magnoliopsida; order Brassicales; family Brassicaceae; genus Pugionium; species Pugionium cornutum. The sequence continues at coordinate 28,709,282 of CM032165.1, forward strand.
ATCAAATCTATCCCAAACTGCGTGATGTCATGCATTATGCTTCACTTATAAGCCTTACTGAATGAGCACCAATGATCAGCTTAAAATGATCAGTTGAACTGGCCAATCAACTTTACATGTCTCCACTAAATAGTTCGTAACTTTTGATTTAGAGCTCGGAATGACATGAATCCATTGTCCACGTTATGCTAATCAATTTTCTATATTGTGACAAAATATAAGACTCAAATAGATACGACAAAGCCTACAACTAATCCAATATATCCCAAACTGCGTGATGTCATGCATTATGCTTCACTTATAAGCCTTTACTCAATGAGCACCAATGATCAGCTTAGAATGACCAGTTGAACTGGCCAATCAACTTGACAATTCCACACTAAATCGTCCGTAACTTTTGATTTAGAGCACAGAATGATATGAATCGAACACCCACCTTATGGTAACTCAATTTTCTGTATTGTGAAAAAAATTCAGACTCTAAATAGAAACCAACCATGTAATCCAATTTATCCCAAACCGAGTGATGCCATGCATTATGCTTCACTTATAAGCATTTACTCAATGATCACCAATGATCAGCTTAGAATAATTAGTAGAACTGGCTAATCAACTTGACATGTACAAACTAAATCGTCGTTAACTTTTGATTTAGAGCTCAGAATGACATGAATCCAATGACCACGTTATGCTAGCTCAATTTTCTATATTATGACAAAATTTCATACTCAAATAGATACGACAAAGCCTCCAAGAAATCCAATCCATCTCAAACTGTGTGATAGCATTAATTATGCTTCACTTATAAGCCTTTTCTCAATCATTACCAATGATAAGCTTAGAATGGTCATTTGAACTGATTAATTAACCTGACATGTCCACAGAATATCGTCCGTAACTTTTGATTTAGAGCTTAGAATGACATAAATCCAACGCCCACGTTATACTAGCTCAACTTTCTATACTATGACAAAGTTTCGGACTCAAATAGATTCAACAAAGCCTCCAAGTAATCAAATCTATCCCAAACAGCGTGATGCCATGCATTATGCTTCACTTATAAGACTTTACTCAGTGAGCACTAATGATCAGCTTAGAATGATCAGTTGAACTGGCCAATCAACTTTACATGTCTGCACTAAATAGTCCGTAACTTTTGATTTAGAGCTCAGTATGACATGAATCCAATGCCCACGCTATACTAGCTAAATTTTCTATATTGTAACAAAATTTAAGACTCAAACAGATAAGAAAAAGCTTCAAATTAATCCAATATATCCCAATCTGCGTGATGCCATGCATTATGCTTCACTTATAAGCCTTTACTCAATGAGCACCAAGGATCAGCTTTGAATAATCAGTTAAACTTATAAATCAATTATACATGTTTGCACTAAATCGTCCGTAACTTTTGTATTAGACCTCAGAATGACATGAATCCAATGCCTACATTATGCTAGCTCAATTTTCTATACTATGACAAAAGTTTCAGACTCAAATAGATACGACAAAACCTCCAAGTAATCAAATCTATACCAAACTGCGTGATGCCATGCATTATGATTCACTTATAAACCTCCACTCAATGAGCACCAATGATCAGGGTAGAATGATCATTTGAACTTGCCAATCAATTTTACATGTATGCACTAAATCGTCCGTAACTTTTGATTTAGAGCTCAGAATGACATGAATACAATGCCCACGTTATGCAAGCTCTATTTTCTATTCAAACTCAAATAGATACGACAAAGCCTCCAAGTAATCCAATCTATCCGAAAACTTTGTGATGACATGCATTATGCTTCACTTATAAACCTTTACTCAATGAGCATCAATGATCAGCTTAGAATGATCATTTGAACTGACCAATCAACTTGACATGTCCACATTAAATCGTCCGTAACTTTTGATTAAGTTGTCAGAATTTCATGAATCCAACGCCCACGTCATGCTAGCTCGATTTTCTATATTGTGAAAAAATTTCAGACTGAAATAGATACGAAAAAGCCTCCAAGTAATCCAATCAATCCCAAACTGCGTGATGCCATGCATTATGCTTCACTTATAAGCATTTACTCACTGAGAACGAATGATGAGCTTAGAATGGTCATTTGAACTGACCAATTAACTTGACATGTCCGCACAAAGTCGTTTGTAACTTTTGATTTAGAGCTCAGAATGACATGATTCCAACGCACAAGTTATGATAGCTCGATTTTCTATATAATGACAAAATTTCAGACTCAAATAGATATGGCAAACAACGTAATGCCATGCATTATGCCTCGCATATAAGCCTTTACTAAATGAGCACCAATGATCAGGTTAGAATGATCAATTGAACTGGCCAATCAACTTGACATTTCCGTACTAAATCGTCTGTATCTTTTGATTTAGAGCTCCGAATGATATGAATAAAACACCCACGTTATGCTAGCTAAATTTTGTATTCCATGAAAAAACTTCAGACTCAAATAAATACGACAAAGCCTCCAAGTAATCCGATCTATCCCAAACTGCATATGTTATGCGTTATGCTTCAATTATAAGCCTTTACTCAATGAGCACCAATGATCAGCTTAGAATAATTAGTAGAACAGGCCAATCAACTTGACATGTCCACACTAAATTATGAGTGACTTTAGATTCAGATCTCAGAATGACAGGAATCCAACGCTCACGTTTTGCTAGCTCAATTTTCTATTCTATGACAAAATTTCTGACTCAAATAGATACGACAAAGCACCAAGTAATCTAACATATCCCAAACAGTGTGATGTCATGCATTATACTTCACTTATAAGCATTTACTCAATGAGCACCAATGATCAACCTAGAATGATCATTTGAACTGACTAATCAACTTCACATTTCCGCATTAAATCGATTGTAACTTTTAATTTAGAGCTCGTTATGACATGATTCCAACGCCCACATTATGATAACTCGATTTTCTATATCATGACAAAATTTCATACTCAAATAGATATGACAAACAGCGTAATGCCATGCATTATGCCTCGCTAATAAAGCCTTTACTCAATGAGCACCAATGATCAGCTTAGAATGATCAGTTGAACTGGCCAATCAACTTGACATTTCCGCACTAAATCAGCCGTAACTTTTGATTTAGAGCTCCGAATGACATGAATCAAACACCCACGTTATGCTAGCTAAATTTTCTATTCCATGACAAAATTTCAGACTCAAATAAATACGACAAAGCCTCCAAGTAATCCAATCTATCCGAAACGGCATATGTTATGCGTTATGATTCACTTATAAGCATTTACTCAATGAGCAACAATGATCAGCTTAAAATGATCAGTTGAACTGGCCAATCAACTTGAAATCTCCGCACTAAATTGTCCAAAACTTTTGATTTGTAGCTCAGGATTTCATGAATCCAACGCACACATTATGCTCGCTCAATTTTTGCATACCATGACAAAACTTCAAACTCAAATACATACGACAAAGCCTACAAGTAATCCAATCTATCCTAAATTGTGTGATGTCATTCTTTATGCTTCACTTATAAGCATTTACACAATGAGCGACAATGATCAGCTTAGAATGATCATTTGAACTGACTAATCAACTTGACATGTCCGCATTAACTCGATTGTAACTTTTGATTTAGAGCTCAAAATGACATGATTCCAACTCCCACGTTATGATAGCTCAATTTTCTATACCATGACAAAACTTCAGACTCAAATAGATATGACAAAGTCTACAAGTAATCCAATATATCCCAAACTGCGTAATGCATGCATTATGCCTCACTTATAAGCCTTTACTCAATGATCACCAATGATCAGCTTAGAATGATCAGTTGAACTAGCCAATCAACTTGAAATATGCGCACTAAATCATCCGTAACTTTTGATTAGAGCTCAGAATGACATGACTCAAACGCCCACGTTATGCTAGCTCAATTTTCTATACCATGACAAAACTTCAGACTCAAATAGATACGACAAAGCCTCCAAGTAATCCAATCTATCCTAAACTGCGTGATGTCATGCATTATGCTTCACTTATAAGCCTTTACAAAATGAGCACGAATGATCAGTTTAGAATGATCGTTTGAACTGGCCCATCAACTTGACTTGTCCACACTAAATCGTTTGTAACTTTTGATTTAGAGCTCAGAATGACATGAATCCAACACCCACGATATGGTTGCTCAATTTTCAATATTGTGACTAAATTTCTGACTCAAATAGAAACGAACCATGTAATTCAATCTATCCCAAATTGCATGATGCCATGCATTATGCTTCACATTTAAGCCTTTACTCAATGAGCAACATGATCAGCTTAGAATGATTAGTTGAAATGGGCAATCAACTTGACATGTCCGCACTAAATGGTCCGTAACTTTTGATTTAGAACTCAAAATGACTTGAATCCAACTCCCACGTTGTGCAAGCTCAATTTTCTATACTATTACAAAAGTTCAGACTCAAATTGATAAGACAAAGCCTCTAAGTAATCAAAAAATATCCCAAACTGCGTGATTTCATGCATTATGCTTCACTTATAAGCGTTACTGAATGAGCACCAATGATCAGCTTAAAATGATCAGTTGAACTGGCCAATCTACTTTACATGTCTGCACTAAATAGTCTGTAACTTTTGATTTAGAGCTCAGTATGACATGAATCCAATGCCCACGCTATACTAGCTAAATTTTCTATATTGTAACAAAATTTAAGACTCAAACAGATAAGAAAAAGCTTCAAATTAATCCAATATATCCCAATCTGCGTGATGCCATGCATTATGCTTCACTTATAAGCCTTTACTCAATGAGCAACAATGATCAGCTTAGAATGATCAGTTGAACAGGCTAATCGACTTGAGAAGTCCACACTAAATCGTCCGTAACTTTTGATTTAGAGCTCATAATGATATGAATCCAACGCCCACCTTATGCTAACTCAATTTTCTATATTGTGACAAAAGTTCATACTCAAATAGATACGACAAAGCCTCCAAGAAATCCAATCCATTCCAAACTGCGTGATGCCATGCATTATGCTTCACTTATAAGCCTTTTCTCAATCAGCACCATTGATCACCTTAGAATGGTCATTTGAACTGATCAATTAACTTGACATATCCGCACAATATCGTCCGTTACTTTTGATTTTGAGCTCAGAATGACATGAATCCAACAGCCACGTTATGCTAGCTAAATTTTCTATACCATGACAAAATTTCAGACTCAAATAAATACGACAAAGCTTCCAAGTAATCCAATCTATCCCATACTGCATGATGTCATGCGTTATGCCTCGCTTATAAGCCATTACTCAATGAGCACCAATGATCAGCTTAGAATGATCAGTTGAACTGGCCAATCAACTTGACATATCCGCACTAAATCGTCCGTAACTTTTGATTTAGAGCTAAGAATGACATGAATCAAACACCCACGTTATGCTAGCTCAATTTTCTATACCATGACAAAATTTCAGACTCAAATAAATACGACAAAGCCTCCAAGTAATCCAATCCATCCCAAACTGTGTGATGCCATGCATTATGCTTCACTTATAGGCCTTTTCTCAATCAGCACCATTGATCACCTTAGAATGGTCATTTGAACTGATCAATTAACTTGACATGTCCGCACAATATCGTCTGTTACTTTTGATTTAGAGCTCAGAATAACATGAATCCAACACCCACGTTATGCTAGCTAAATTTTCTATACCATGACAAAATTTCAGACTCAAATAAATACGACAAAGCCTCAAAGTAATCCAATCTATCCCATACCGCATGATGTCATGTGTTATGCCTTGCTTATAAGCCTTTACTCAATGAGCACCAATGATCAGCTTAGAATGATCAGTTGAACTGGCCAATCGACTTGACAAATCCGCACTAAAGCATCTGTAACTTTTGATTTAGAGCTCCGAATGACATGAATAAGACACCCACGTTATGCTAGCTCAATTTTCTATACCATGACAAAATTTCAGACCCAAATAAATACGATAAAGCTTCCAAGTAATCCAATCTATCCCATACTGCGCAATGTCATGCGTTATGCTTCACTTATAAGCCTTTACTCAATGAGCACCAATGATCAGCTTAGAATGATCATTTGAAGTGGCCAATCAACTTGACATGTCCGCACTAAATTTTCCGAAACTTTTGATTTACAACTCAGAATGACATGAATCCAACGCTCTCGTTATGCTCGCTCAATTTTCTATACCATGACAAAGCTTCAGACTCAAATAGATACGACAAAGCCTCTAAGTAATCCAATCTTAACAAAGCTGCGTGATGTCATGCGTTATGCTTCACTAATAAGCCTTTACAGCATGAGCAACAATGATGAGCTTAGAATGTTCATTTGAACTGACTAATCAACTTCACATGTCCGCATTAAATCAATTGTAACTTTTGATTTAGAGCTCATAATGACTTGTTTCCAATGCCCACATTATGATAGCTCAATTTTCTATACCATGACAAAATTTTAGACTCAGACAAATATGACAAAGTCTCCAAGTAATCCAATATATCCAAAACTATGTAATCCATGCATTATGCCTCACTTATAACCCTTTACTCAATGAGCACTAATGATCAGCTTAGAATGATCAGTTGAACTAGCCAATCAACTTGACATGTCCACACTAAATCGTCCGTAACTTTTGTTTTGGAGTTCAGAAACACATGAATCCAACGCCCACGTTATGCTAGCTCAATTTTCTATACCATGACAAAACTTCAGACTCAAATAGAAACAGCAAAGCCTCCAAGTAATCCAATCTATCCTAAACTGCGTGATGTCATGCGTTATGCTTCACTTATAAGCCTTTTCAAAATGAGCTCCAATGATATGCTTAGAATGATCTTTTGAACGTGCCCATCAACTTGACATGTCCGCACTAAATCGTTTGTAACTTTTGATTTACAGCTCAGAATGACATGAATCCAACACCAGCGATATGGTAGCTCAATTTTATATATTGTGACCAAATTTCAGACTCAACTAGAAACAAACCATGTAATCTAATCTATACCAAAGTGCGTGATGTCATGCATTATGCTTCACTTATAAGCCTTTACTCAATGAGCACCATGATCAGCTTAGAATGATTAGTAGAACTGGCCAATCAACTTGACATGTCCGCACTAAATAGTCCGTTACTTTTGATTTAGAGCTCAAAATGACTTGAATCTAACGCCCACGTTGTGCAATCTCAATTTTCTATACTATTACAAAAGTTCAGACTCAAATAGATACGACAAAGCCTCCAAGTAATCAAATCTATCCCAAACTGCGTGATGTCATGCATTATGCTTCACTTATAAGCCTTACTGAATGAGCACCAATGATCGGCTTAAAATGATCAGTTGTACTGGCCAATCAACTTTACATGTCTCCACTAAATAGTTCGTAACTTTTGATTTAGAGCTCGGAATGACATGAATCCAATGTCCACGTTATGCTAGATCAATTTTTTATATTGTGACAAAATATAAGACTCAAATAGATACGACAAAGCCTACAACTAATCCAATATATCCTAAACTGCGTGAGGTCATGCATTATGCTTCACTTATAAGCCTTTACTCAATGAGCACCAATGATCAGCTTAGAATGATCAGGTTAACTAGCCAATCAACTTGACAATTCCACACTAAATCGTCTGTAACTTTTGATTTAGAGCTCAGAATGATATGAATCCAACGCCCACCTTATGCTAACTCAATTTTCTATATTGTGAAAAAATTTGAGACTCTAAATAGAAACGAACCATGTAATCCAATTTATCCCAAACCGAGTGATGCCATGCATTATGCTTCACTTATAAGCATTTACTCAATGATCACCAATGATCAGCTTAGAATAATTAGTAGAACTGGCCAATAACCTTGACATGTCCAAACTAAATCGTCGTTAACTTTTGATTTAGAGCTCAAAATGACATGAATCCAATGACCACGTTATGCTACCTCAATTTTCTATATTGTGACAAAATTTCATACTCAAATAGATACGACAAAGCCTCCAAGAAATCCAATCAATCTCAAACTGTGTGATAGCATTAATTATGCTTCACTTATAAGTCTTTTCTCAATCATCACCAATGATAAGCTTAGAATGGTCATTTGAACTGATTAATTAACTTGACATGTGTGCCGAATATCGTCAGTAACTGTTGATTTAGAGCTTAGAATGGCGTAAATCCAATGCCCACGTTATACTAGCTCAATTTTCTATACTATGACAAAGTTTCGGACTCAAATAGATTCAACAAAGCCTCCAAGTAATCAAATCTATCCCAAACATCGTGATGCCATGCATTATGCTTCACTTATAAGACTTTACTCAATGAGCACTAATGATCAGCTTAGAATGATTAGTTGAACTGGCCAATCAACTTTACATGTCTGCACTAAATAGTACGTAACTTTTGATTTTGAGCTCAGAATGACACGAATGCAATGCCGACGTTATGGTAGCTCAATTTTCTATATTGTGACAAAATTTCAAACTCAAATAGATATGACAAAGCCTCAAAGTAATCCAATGTATCCGAAAACTGCGTGATGACATGCATTATGATTCACTTATAAGCCTTTACTCAATGATCACCAATTATCAGATTAGAATGATCATTTGAACTGACTAATCAACTTGACATGTCCACAATAAATCGTCCGTAACTTTTGATTTAGTGGTCAGAATGACATGAATACAACACCCACGTCATGCTAGCTCAATTTTTTATACTGTGACAAAGTTTGAAACTCAAATAGATACGACAACACCTCCAAGTAATCAAATCTATACGAAACTACGTGATGTCATGCATTATGATTCACTTATAAGCCTCCACTCAATGAGCACCAATGATCAGCGTAGAATGATCAGTTGTACTTGGCAATCAATTTTACATGTATGCACTAAATCGTCCGTAACTTTAGATTTAGAGCTCAGAATGACATGAATACAATGCCCACGTTATGCTAGCTCAATTTTCTATATTGTGACAAAATTTCAAACTCAAATAGATACGACAAAGCTTCCAGGTAATCCAATCTATCCGAAAACTTCGTGATGACATGCATTATGCTTCACTTATAAGCCTTTACTCAATGAGCACCAATGATCTTCTTAGAATGATCATTTGAACTGACCAATCAACTTGACATGTCCACATTAAATCGTCCGTAACTTTTGATTAAGTTGTCAGAATTTCATGAATCCAACGCCCACGTCATGCTAGCTCGATTTTCTATATTGTGACAAAATTTCAGATAGAAATAGATACGAAAAAGCCTCCAAGTAATCCAATCTATCCCAAACTGCGTGATGCCATGCATTATGCTTCACTTATAAGCATTTACTAACTAAGCACCAATGATCAGCTTAGAATGGTCATTTGAATTGACCAATTAACTTGACATGTCTGCACAAAGTCGTTTGTAACTTTTGATTTAGAGCTCAGAATGACATGATTCCAACGCACACGTTATGACAAAATTTCAGACTCAAATAGATATGACAAACAGCATAATGCCTTGCATTATGCCTTGCATATAAGCCTTTACTCAATGAGCACCAATGATCAGGTTAGAATGATCAGTTGTACTGGCCAATCAACTTGACATTTCCACACTAAATCGTCTGTATCTTTTGATTTAGAGCTCCGAATGACATGAATAAAACACCCACGTTATGCTAGCTAAATTTTCTATTCCATGAAAAAACTTCAGGCTCTAATAAATACGACAAAGCCTCCAAGTAATCCAATCTATCCCAAACTGCATATGTTATGCGTTATGCTTCACTTATAAGCCTTTACTCAATGAGCACCAATGATCAGCTTAGAATAATTAGTAGAACTGGCCAATCAACTTGACATGTCCACACTAAATTGTGAGTGACTTTTGATTCAAGGCTCAGAATGACAGGAATCCAACGCTCACGTTTTGCTAGCTCAATTTTCTATTCTATGACAAAATTTCTTACTCAAATAGATACGACAAAGCTCCAAGTAATATAATATATCCCAAACAGCGTGATGCCATGCATTATACTTCACTTATAAGCATTTACTCAATGAGCACCAATGATCAACCTAGAATGATCATTTGAACTGACTAATCAACTTAACATTTCCGCATTAAATCAATTGTATCTTTTAATTTAGAGCTCATTATGACATGATTCCAACGCCCATGTTGATAGCTCGATTTTCTATATCATGACAAAATTTCATACTCAAATAGATATCACAAACAGCGTAATGCCATGCATTATGCCTCGCTTATAAGCCTTTACTCAATGAGCACCAATAATAAGCTTAGAATGATCAGTTGAACTGGCCAATCAACTTGACATTTACGCACTAAATCGTCCGTAACTTTTGATTTAGAGCTCCGAATGACATAAATCAAACACCCACGTTATGCTAGCTAAAGTTTCTATTTCATGACAAAACTTCAGACTCAAATAAGTACGACAAAGCCTCCAAGTAATCCAATCTATCCCAAACTGCATATGTTATGCGTTATGCTTCACTTTTAAGCATTTACTCAATGATCAGCTTAGAATGATCAGTTGAACTGGCCAATCCACTTGGAATGTCCGAACTAAATTGTCCGACATTTTTGATTTATAGCTCAGGATGTCATGAATCCAACACACACATTATGCTCGCTCAATTTTCCATACCATGACAAAACATCAGACTCAAATACATACGACAAAGCCAATCTATCCTAAATTGTGTGATGTCATTCGTTATGCTTCACTTATAAGCATTTACGCAATGAGCGACAATGATCAGATTAGAATGATCATTTAAACTGACTAATCAACTTGACATGTCCACATTAACTCGATTGTAACTTTTGATTTAGAGCTCAAAATGACATGATTCCAACTCCCACGTTATGATAGCTCAATTTTTTATACCATGACAAAACTTCAGACTCAAATAGATATGACAAAGTCCACAAGTAATCCAATATATCCCAAACTGCGTAATGCATGCATTATGCCTAACTTATAAGCCTTTACTCAATGATCACCAATGATCAACTTAGAATGATCAGTTGAACTAGCCAATCAACTTGGAATGTGCGCACTAAATCATCCGTAACTTTTGATTAGAGCTCAGAATGACATGAATCAAACGCCCACTTTATGCTAGCTTAATTTTCTATACCATGACAAAACTTCAGACTCAAATAGATACGACAAAGTCTCCAAGTAATCCAATCTATCCTAAACTGCGTGATGTCATGCATTATGCTTCACTTATAAGCCTTTAGAAAATAAGCACGAATGATCAGTTTAGAATGATCATTTGAACTGGCCCATCAACTTGACATGTCCGCACTACATCGTTCGTAACTTTTGATTTAGAGCTCAGAATGACATGAAATCCAACACCCACGATATGGTAGCTCAATTTTCAGTAATGTGACTAAATTTCAGACTCAAATAGAAACGAACCATGTAATCCAATCTATCCCAAATTGCATGATGCCATGCATTATGCTTCACTTATAAGCCTTTACTCAATGAGCAACATGATCAGCTTAGAATGATTAGTTGAAATGGGCAATCAACTTGACATGTCCGCACTAAATGGTCCGTAACTTTTGAGTTAGAGCTCAAAATGACTTGAATCCAACTCCCACGTTGCGCAAGCTCAAGTTTCTATATTATTACAAAAGTTCAGACTCAAATTGATAAGACAAAGCCTCTAAGTAATCAAATCTATCCCAAACTACGTGATTTCATGCATTATGCTTCACTTATAAGCCTTACTGGATGAGCACCAATGATCAGCTTAAAATGATCAGTTGAACTGGCCAATCAACTTTAAATGTCTGCACTAAATAGTCCGTAACTTTTGATTTAGAGCTCAGTATGACATGAATCCAATGCCCACGCTATACTAGCTAAATTTTCTATATTGTGACAAAATTTAAGACTCAAACAGATAAGAAAATTAATCCAATATATCCCAAACTGCGTGATGCCATGCATTATGCTTCACTTATAAGCCTTTACACAATGAGCAAAAATGATCAGGTTTGAATGATCAGTTGAACGGGCTAATCAACTTGAGAAATCCACACTAAATCTTCTGTAACTTTTGATTTAGAGATCAGAATGATATGAATCCAACGCCCACCTTATTCTAACTCAATTTTCTATATTGTGACAAAAGTACATACTCAAATAGATACGACAAAGCCTCCAAGAAATCCAATCCATCCCAAACTGCGTGATACCATGCATTATGCTTCACTTATAAGCCTTTACTCAATGAGCAACAATGATCAGGTTTGAATGATCAGTTGAACAGGCTAATCAACTTGAGAAATCCACATTAAATCGTCTGTAACTTTTGATTTAGAGCTCAGAATGATATGAATCCAACGCCCACCTTATGCTAACTCAATTTTCTATATTGTGACAAAAGTTCATACTCAAATAGATACGACAAAGCCTCCAAGAAATCCAATCCATCCCAAACTGCGTGATACCATGCATTATGCTTCACTTATAAGCCTTTTCTCAATCAGCACCATTGATCATCTTAGAATGGTCATTTGAACTGATCAATTAACTTGACATGTCCGCACAATATCATCCGTTACTTTTGATTTAGAGCTCAGAATGACATCAATCCAACACCCACGTTATGCTAGCTCAATTTTCTACACCATGACAAAATTTCAGAATCAAATAAATACGACAAAGCCTCCAAGTCCAATCTATCCCATACTGCATGATGTCATGCGTTATACCTCGCTTATAAGCCTTTACTAAATGAGCACCAATGATCAGCTTAGAATGATCAGTTGAACTGGCCAATCAACTTGACATATCCGCACTAAATCGTCCGTAACTTTTGACTTAGAGCTAAGAATGACATAAATCAAACACCCACGTTATGCTAGCTCAATTTTCTATACCATGACAAAATTTCAGACTCAAATAAATACGACAAAGCCTCCAAGTAATCCAATAAATCCCGTACTGCATGATGTCATGCGTTATGCTTCACTTATAAGCCTTTACTCAATGAGCACCAATGATCACCTTAGAATGATCAGTTGAACTGGCCAATCAACTTGACATGTCCGCACTAAATATTCCAAAACTTTTAATTTAGAACTTAGAATGACATGAATCCAATGCTCTCGTTATGCTCGCTCAATTTTCTATACCATGACAAAGCTTCAAACTCAAATAGATACGACAAAGCCTCCAAGTAATCCAATCTTACCAAAGCTGCGTGATGTCATGCGTTATGCTTCACTTATAAGCCTTTACAAAATGAGCACCAAGGATGAGCTTAGAATGATCATTTGAACTGACTAATCAATTTCACATGTCCGCATTAAATCGATTGTAACTTTTAATTTTGAGCTCATATTGACTTGTTTCCAATGCCCCTATTATGATAGCTCAATTTTCTATACCATGAAAAATTTTAGACTCAGACAAATATGACGAAGTCTCCAAGTAATCCAATATATCCCAAACTGTGTAATCCATGCATTATGCCTCACTTATAAGCCTTTATTCAATGAGCACTAATGATCAGCTTAGAATGATCAGTTGAACTAGCCAATCAACTTGACATGTCCACACTAAATCGTCCGTAACTTTTGTTTTGGAGTTCAGAAACACATGAATCCAACGCCCACGTTATGCTAGCTCAATTTTCTATACCATGACAAAACTTCAGACTCAAATAGAAACAGCAAAGCCTCCAAGTAATCCAATCTATCCTAAACTGCGTGATGTCATGCATTATGCTTCACTTATAAGCCTTTAGAAAATAAGCACGAATGATCAGTTTAGAATGATCATTTGAACTGGCCCATCAACTTGACATGTCCGCACTAAATCGTTCGTAACTTTTGATTTAGAGCTCAGAGTGACATGAATCCAACACCCACGATATGGTAGCTCAATTTTCAATATTGTGACTAAATTTCAGACTCAAATAGAAACGAACCATGTAATCCAATATATCCCAAATTGCGTGATGCCATGCATTATGCTTCACTTATAAGCCTTTACTCAATGAGCAACATGATCAGCTTAGAATGATTAGTTGAAATGGGCAATCAACTTGACATGTCCGCACTAAATGGTCCGTAACTTTTGATTTAGAGCTCCAAATGACTTGAATCCAACTCCCACGTTGTGCAAGCTCAATTTTCTATACTATTACAAAAGTTCAGACTCAAATTGATAAGACAAAGCCTCTAAGTAATCAAATCTATCCCAAACTGCGTGATTTCATGGATTATGCTTCACTTATAAGCCTTACTGAATGAGCACCAATGATCAGCTTAAAATGATCAGTTGAACTGGCCAATCAACTTTACATGTGTGCACTAATAGTCCGTAACTTTTGATTTAGAGCTCAGTATGACATGAATCCAATGCCCACGCTATACTAGCTAAATTTTCTATATTGTGACAAAATTTAAGACTCAAACAGATAAGAAAATTAATCCAATATATCCCAAACTGCGTGATGTCATGCATTATGCTTCACTTATAAGCGTTTACTCAATGAGCACCAATGATCAGCTTAGAATGATCAGTTGAACTGGCCAATCAACTTGACAGTTCCACACTAAATCGTCCGTAACTTTTGATTTAGAGCTCAGAATGATATGAATCCAACTCCCACCTTATGCTAACTCAATTTTCTATATTGTGAAAAAATTTCAGACTCTAAATAGAAACGAACCTTGTAATCCAATTTATCCCAAACCAAGTGATGCCATGCATTATGCTTCACTTATAAGCATTTACTCAATGATCACCAATGTCAGCTTAGAATAATTAGTAGAACTGGCCAAACAACTTGACATGTCTGAACTAAATCGTCGTTAACTTTTGATTTAGAGCTCAGAATGACATGAATCCAATGACCACGTTATGCTAGCTCAACTTTCTATATTGTGACAAAATTTCATACTCAAATAGATACAGCCTCCAAGAAATCCAATCCATCTCAAACTGTGTGATAGCATTAATTATGCTTCACTTATAAGCCTTTTCTCAATCATCACAAATGATAAGCTTAGAATCGTCATTTGAACTGATTAATTAACTTGACATGTCCGCAGAATATCGTCCATAACTTTTGATTTAGAGCTTAGAATGACATAAATCAAACGCCCACGTTATACTAGCTCAATTTTCTATACTATGACAAAGTTTTGGACTCAAATAGATTCAACAAAGCCTCCAAGAAATCAAATCTATCCCAAACAGCGTGATGCCATGCATAATGCTTCACTTATAAGACTTTACTCAATGAGCACTAATGATTAGCTTAGAATGATCAGTTGAACTGGCCAATCAACTTTACATGTTTGCACTAAATAGTCCGTAACTTTTGATTTTGAGCTCAGAATGACAGGAATGCAATGCCGACGTTATGCTAGCTCAATTTTCTATATTGTGACAAAATTTCAAACTCAAATAGATACGACAAAGCCTCCAAGTAATCCAATGTATCCGAAAACTGCGTGATGACATGCATTATGATTCACTTATAAGCCTTTACTCAGAGATCACTAATGATCAGATTAGAATAATCATTTGAACTGACTAATCAACTTGACATGTCAACAATAAATCGTCTGTAACTTTTGATTTAGTGGTCAGAATGACATGAATCCAACACCCACGTCATGCTAGCTCAATTTTCTATATTGTGACAAAGTTTCAAACTCGAATAGATACGACAAAGCCTCCAAGTAATCCAATCTGTGCCAAACTGCATGATGCCATGCATTATGCTTCACTTATAAGCCTTTACTCAATGAGCACCAATGATCAGCTTTGAATAATCAGTTGAACTTGTAAATCAACTTTACATATTTGCACTAAATCGTCCGTAACTTTTGATTTAGACCTCAGAATGACATGAATCCAATGCCTACATTATGCTAGCTCAATTTTCTATACTATGACAAAAGTTTCAGACTCAAATAGATACGACAAAACCTCCAAGTAATCAAATCTATACCAAACTGCGTGATGCCATGCATTATGATTCACTTATAAGCCTCCACTCGATGAGCAGCAGTGATCAGCGTAGAATAATCAGTTGAACTTGCCAATCAATTTTACATGTATGCACTAAATCGTCCGTAACTTTTGATTTAGAGCTCAGAATGACATGAATACAATGCCCACGTTATGCAAGCTCTATTTTCTATTCAAACTCAAATAGATACGACAAAGCCTCCAAGTAATCCAATCTATCCGAAAACTTTGTGATGACATGCATTATGCTTCACTTATAAACCTTTACTCAATGAGCATCAATGATCAGCTTAGAATGATCATTTGAACTGACCAATCAACTTGACATGTCCACATTAAATCGTCCGTAACTTTTGATTCAGTGGTCAGAATGACATGAATCCAACGCCCACGTCATGCTAGCTCGATTTTCTATATTGTGAAAAAATTTCAGACTGAAATAGATACGAAAAAGCCTCCAAGTAATCCAATCAATCCCAAACTGCGTGATGCCATGCATTATGCTTCACTTATAAGCATT
Organism: Pugionium cornutum; assembly: GCA_018901935.1. NCBI lineage: Eukaryota > Viridiplantae > Streptophyta > Magnoliopsida > Brassicales > Brassicaceae > Pugionium > Pugionium cornutum. The sequence continues at coordinate 28,725,895 of CM032165.1, forward strand.
TACTCAATGAGCACCAATGATCAGCTTAGAATACTCATTTGAACTGACCAATTAACTTGACATGTCTGCATAAAGTCGTTTGTAACTTTTGATTTAGAGCTCAGAATGACATGATTCCAACGCACACGTCAGGATAGCTCGATTTTCTATATCATGACAAAATTTCAAACTCAAATAGATATGACAAACAGCGTAATGCCATGCATTATGCCTCGCAAATAAGCCTTTACTCAATGAGCACCAATGATCAGGTTAGAATGATCAGTTGAACTGGCCAATCAACTTGTTACTCAATGAGCACCAATGATCAGGTTAGAATGATCAGTTGAACTGGCCAATCAACTTGATTTGTCCGCACTAAATCGTCCGTATCTTTTGATTTGGAGCTCCGAATGACATGAATAAAACACCCACATTATGCTAGCTAAATTTTCTATTCCATGAAAAAACTTCAGACTCAAATAAATACGACAAATCCTCCAAGTAATCCAATCTATCCCAAACTACATATGTTATGCGTTATGCTTCACTTATAAGCCTTTACTCAATAAGCACCAATGATCAGCTTAGAATAATTAGTAGAATTGGCCAATCAACTTGACATGTCCACACTAAATTGTGAGTGGCTTTTAATTCAGAGCTCATAATGACAGAAATCCAACGCTCACGTTTTCCTAGCTCAATTTTCTATTCTATGACAAAATTTCTGAATCAAATAGATACGACAAAGCTCCAAGTAATCTAACATATCCCAAACAGGTGATGTCATGCATTATACTTCACTTATAAGCATTTACTCAATGAGCACCAATGATCAACCTAGAATGATCATTTGAAATGACTAATCAACTTCACATTTCCGCATTAAATCGATTGTAACTTTTAATTTAGAGCTCATTATGACATGATTCCAACGCCCACGTTATGATAACTCGATTTTCTATATCATGACAAAATTTCAAACTAAATAGATATGACAAACAGCGTAATGCCATGCATTATGCCTCGCTTATAAGCCTTTACTCAATGAGCACCAATGATCAGCTTAGAATGATCAGTTGAACTGGCCAATCAACTTGACATTTCCGCACTAAATCGTCCGTAACTTTTGATTTAGAGCTCCGAGTGACATGAATTAAACACCCACGTTATGCTAGCTAAATTTTCTATTCCATGAAAAAACTTCAGACTCAAATAAATATGACAAAGCCTCCAAATAATCCAATCTATCCCAAACTGCATATGTTATGCGTTATGCTTCACTTATAAGCATTTACTCAATGAGCAATAATGATCAGCTTAGAATGATCAGTTGAACTGGCCAATCCACTTTAAATGTCCACACTAAATTGTCCGAAACTTTTGATTTATAGCTCAGGATGTCATGAATCCAACGCACACATTATGCTCGCTCAATTTTCCATACCATGACAAAACTTCAGACTCAAATACATACGACAAAGCCTACAAGTAATCCAATCTATCCTAAACTGTGTGATGTCATTCGTTATGCTTCACTTATAAGCATTTACACAATGGGCAAAGATGATCTTGTTAGAATGATCATTTGAACTGACTAATCAACTTGACATGTCCGCATTAACTTGATTGTAACTTTTGATTCAGAGCTAAAAATGACATGATTCCAACTCCCACGTTATGATAGCTCAATTTTCTATACCATGACAAAACTTCAGACTCAAATAGATGTGACAAAGTCTACAAGTAATCCAATATATCCCAAACTGCGTAATGCATGCATTATGCCTTACTTATAAGCCTTTACTCAATGATCACCAATGATCAGCTTAGAATGATCAGTTGAACTAGCCAATCAACTTGAAATGTGCGCACTAAATCATCCGTAACTTTTGATTAGAGCTCAGAATGACATGAATCAAACGCCCACGTTATGCTAGCTCAATTTTCTATACCATGACAAAACTTCAGACTCAAATAGATACGACAAAGCCTCCAAGTAAGCCAATCTATCCTAAACTGTGTGATGTCATGCATTATGCTTCACTTATAAGCCTTTACAAAATGAGCACGAATGATCAGTTTAGAATGATCATTTAAACTAGCCCATCAACTTGACATGTCCGAACTAAATCGTTCGTAACTTTTGATTTAGAGCTCAGAGTGACATGAATCCAACACCCACGATATGGTAGCTCAATTTTCAATATTGTGACTAAATTTCAGACTCAAATAGAAACGAACCATGTAATCCAATCTATCCCAAATTGCATGATGCCATGCATTATGCTTCACTTATAAGCCTTTACTCAATGAGCAACATGATCAGCTTAGAATGATTAGTTGAAATGGGCAATCAACTTGACATGTCCGCACTTAATCATCTGTAACTTTTGATTTAGAGCTCAAAATGACTTGAATCCAACTCCCACGTTGTGCAAGCTCAATTTTCTATACTATTACAAATGTTCAGACTCAAATTGATAAGACAAAGCCTCTAAGTAATCAAATCTATCCCAAACTACGTGATTTCATGCATTATGCTTCACTTATAAGCCTTACTGAATGAGCACCAATGATCAGCTTAAAATGATCAGTTGAACTGGCCAATCAACTTTACATGTCTGCACTAAATAGTCCGTAACTTTTGATTTAGAGCTCAGTATGACATGAATCCAATGTCCACGCTATACTAGCTAAATTTTCTATATTGTGACAAAATTTAAGACTCAAAAAGATAAGAAAAAGCTTCAAATTAATCCAATATATCCCAAACTGCGTGATGCCATGCATTATGCTTCACTTATAAGCCTTTACTCAATGAGCAACAATGATCAGCTTAGAATGATCAGTTGAACGGGCTAATCAACTTGAGAAGTCCACACTAAATCGTCCGTAACTTTTGATTTAGAGCTCAGAATGATATGAATCGAACGCCCACCTTATGCTTACTCAATTTTGTATATTGTGACAAAAGTTCATACTCAAATAGATACGACAAAGCCTCCAAGAAATCCAATCAATCCCAAACTATGTGATGCCATGCATTATGCTTCACTTATAAGCCTTTTCTCAATCAGCACCATTGATCACCTTAGAATGGTCATTTGAACCGATCAATTAACTTGACATGTCCGCACAATATCGTCTGTTACGTTTGATATAGAGCTCAGAATGACATGAATCCAATGCCCACGTTATGCTAGCTCAATTTTCTATACTATGACAAAGTTCCGGACTCAAATAGATTCAATAAAGCCTCCAAGTAATCAAATCTATCCCAAATTGCATGATGCCATGCATTATGCTTCACTTATAAGACTTTACTCAATGAACACCAATGATAAGCTTATAATGATCAGTTGAATTGGCCAAGCAATTTTACATGTTTGCACTAAATAGTACGTAACTTTTGATTTAGAGCTCAGAATGACATGAATGATGCCCACGTTATACTAGCTCAATTTTCTATATTGTGACAAAATTTAAGACTCAAATAGATATGAAAAAGCCTCCAAGTAATCCATTCTATCCCAAACAGCACGATGCCATTATGCTTCACTTATAAGCCTTTACTCAATGAGCCTCAATGATCATAGAATGATCATTTGAACTGACCAATTAACTTTACATGTCAGCACTAAATCGTTCGTAACTTTTGATTTAGAGCTCAGAATGACATGAATCCAACGGCCACGACATGCTAGCTTAATTTTCTATTCTATGACAAAGTTTCAGACTCAAATAGATTCAACAAAGCCTCCATGTAATCAAATCTATCCCAAACTGCGTGATGCCATGCATTATGCTTCACTTATAAGCCTTTACTCAACGAGCACCAATGATTAGCTTAAAATGATCAGTTGAACTGGCCAATCAACTTTACATGCCTGTACTAAATTGTCCGTAACTTTTGATTTAGAGCTCAGATTGACATGAATCCAACGCCCTCATTATGCTAGCTCAATTTTCTATACTATGATAAAATTTCAGACTCAAATAGATAAGACAAACCCTCCAAGTAATCCAATATATTCCAAACTGCATGATGCCATGCATTATGCTTAACTTATAAGCTTTTACTCAATGAGCACCAATGATCACCTTAGAATGATCAGTTGAACTGGCCAATCAACTTGACAAGTCCACACTAAATCGTATGTAACTTTTGATTTAGATCTCAGAATGACATGAATCCGACGCCCACCTTATGCTACCTCAATTTTCTATATTGTGACAAAATTTCAGACTCAACTAAAAACGAACCATGTGATCCAATCTATCCTAAACTGAGTGATGCCATGCATTATAATTCACTTATAAGCCTTTACTCAATGAGCACCAATCATCAGCTTATTATAATTAGTAGAACTGGCCAATCAACTTGACATGTCCGCACTAAATCGACCGTAACCTTTGATTTAGAGCTCAGAATGACATGAATCCAATGCCCACGTTATGGTAGCTCAATTTTTTATATTGTGACAAAATTTCATACTCAAATAGATACAACCTCCAAGAAATCTAATCCATCCCAAACTGTGTGATGCCATGCATTATGCTTCAATTATAAGCCTTTCCTCAATCGGCACCAATGATCAGCTTAGAATGGTCATTTGAACTGATCAATTAACTTGACATGCCCGCACAACATCATCCGTAACTTTTGATTTAGAGCTCAGAAATACATGAATCCAATGCCCTCATTATGATTGCTCAATTTTCTATACTATGACAAAGTTTCGGACTCAAATAGATACACAAAGCCTCCAAGTAATCCAATCTATCCTAAACGGTGTGATGTCATGCATTACGATTAACTTATAAGCCTTTACAAAATGAGCACCAATGATAAGCTTAGAATGATTATTTGAACTGGCCCATCAACTTGACATGTCCGTACTAAATCGTTCGTAATTTTTGATTTAGAGTTCAAAATGACATGAATCCAACACCCACTATATGGTAGCTCGATCTACAATATTGTGACAAAATTTCACTCTCAAATAGAAACAAACCATGTAATCCAATTTATCCCAAACTGTGGGATGCCATGCAATATACTTCACTTATAAGCCTTTACTCAATGAACACCATGATGAGCTTAGAATGATTAGTAGAACTGGCCAATCAACTTGACATCTCTGCACTAAATCATCCGTAACTTTTGATTTAGAGCTCAAAATAACTTGAATCCAACGCCCACGTTGTGCAAGCTCAATTTTCTATACTATTACAAAATATTAGACTCAAATAGATACGACAAAGCCTCCAAGTAATCAAATCTATCCCAAACAGTGTGATATCATGCATTATGGTTCAATTATAAGCCTTACTGAATGAGCACCAATGATAGGCTTAAAATGATCAGTTGAACTGGCCAATCAACTTTACATGTCTGCACTGAATAGTTCGTAACTTTTCATTTAGATCTTAGAATGACATGAATCCAATGCCCACGTTATGCTAGCTCAGTTTTCTATATTGTGACAAAATTTGAGACTTAAATACATAAGAAAAGCCTCCAATTAGTCCAATCTATCTTAAACTGCGAGATGCCATGCATTATGCTTAACTTATAAGCCTTTACTCAATGAGCACCATTGATCAGCTTAAAATGATCATTTCAATTGACCTATGAACTTGATATGTCTACACTAAATTGTCCGTAACTTTTGATTTAGAGCTCAGATTGACATGAATCCAACGCCCTCATTATGCTAGCTCAATTTTCTATACTATGATAAAATTTCAGACTCAAATAGATACGACAAACCCTCCAAGTAATCCAATATATTCCAATCTGCATGATGCCATGCATTATGCTTAACTTTTAAGCTTTTACTCAATGAGCACCAATGATCACCTTTGAATGATCAGTTGAACTGACCAATCAACTTGACAAGTCCACACTAAATCGTACGTAACTTTTGATTTAGATCTCAGAATGACATGAATCCGACGCCCACCTTATGCTACCTCAATTTTCTATATTGTGACAAAATTTCAGACTCAACTAAAAACGAACCATGTGATCCAATCTATCCTAAACTGAGTGATGCCATGCATTATAATTCACTTATAAGCCTTTACTCAATGAGCACCAATCATCAGCTTATTATAATTAGTAGAACTGGCCAATCAACTTGACATGTCCGCACTAAATCGACCGTAACTTTTGATTTAGAGCTCAGAATGACATGAATCCAATGCCCACGTTATGGTAGCTCAATTTTTTATATTGTGACAAAATTTCATACTCAAATAGATACAGCCTCCAAGAAATCTAATCCATCCAAACTGTGTGATGCCATGCATTATGCTTCAATTATAAGCTTTTCCTCAATTGGCACCAATGATAAGCTTAGAATGGTCATTTGAACTGATCAATTAACTTGACATGCCGGCACAATATCGTCCGTAACTTTTGATTTTGAGCTCAGACTGACATTAATCCAACGCCCACATTATGATGGCTCAATTTTCTATACTATGACAAATTTTCGGACTCAAATAGATACACAAAGCCTCCAAGTAATCCAATATATCCTGAACGGCGTGATGTCATGCATTACGATTAACTTATAAGCCTTTACAAAATGAGCACTAATGACAAGCTTAGAATGATTATTTGAACTGGCCCATCAACTTGACATGTCCGCACTAAATCGTTCGTAACTTTTGATTTAGAGTTCAAAATGACATGAATCCAACACCCACAATATGGTAGCTCGATCTTCAATATTGTGACAAAGTTTCAGACTCAAATAGAAACGAACCATGTAATCCAATCTATCCCAAACTGTGTGATGCCATGCAATATGCTTCATTTATAAGCCTTTACTCAATGAACACCATGATGAGCTTAGAATGATTAGTAGAACTTGCCAATCAACTTGACATCTCTGCACTAAATCATCTGTAACTTTTGATTTAGAGCTCAAAATGACTTGAATCCAACGCCCACGTTGTGCAAGCTCAATTTTCTATACTATTACAAAAGTTCAGACTCAAATAGATACCACAAAGCCTCCAAGTAATCAAATCTATCCCAAACAGTGTTATATCATGCATTATGTTTCAATTATAAGCCTTACTGAATTAGCACCAATGATCAGCTTAAAAAAATCAGTTGAACTGGCCAATCAACTTTACATGTCTGCACTGAATAGTTTGTAACTTTTCATTTAGATCTTAGAATGACATGAATCCAATGCCCACGTTATGCTAGCTCAGTTTTCTATATTGTGACAAAATTTTAGACTCAAATAGTTAAGAAAAGCCTCCAATTAGTCCAATCTATCCTAAACTGCGAGATGTCATGCATTATGCTTAACTTATAAGCCTTTACTCAATGAGCACCAATGATCAGCTTAAAATGATCATTTCAATTGACCTATGAACTTGACATGTCTACACTAAATCGTCCGTAACTTTTGATTTAGAGCTCAGATTGACATGAATCCAACGCCCTCATTATGCTAGCTCAATTTTCTATACTATGATAAAATTTCAGACTCAAATAGATAGGACAAACCCTCCAAGTAATCCAATATATTCCAAACTGCATGATGCCATGCATTATGCTTAACTTATAAGCTTTTACTCAATGAGCACCAATGATCACCTTAGAATGATCAGTAGAACTGGCCAATCAACTTGACAAGTCCACACTAAATCGTACGTAACTTTTGATTTAGATCTCAGAATGACATCTATCCGACGCCCACCTTATGCTACCTCAATTTCTATATTGTGACAAAATTTCAGACTCAACTAAAAACGAACCATGTGATCCAATCTATCCTAAACTGAGTGATGCCATGCATTATAATTCACTTATAAACCTTTACTCAATGAGCACCAATCATCAGCTTATTATAATTAGTAGAACTGGCCAATCAACTTGACATGTCCGCACTAAATCGACCGTAACTTTTGATTTCGAGCTCAGAAAGACATGAATCCAATGCCCACGTTATGGTAGCTCAATTTTTTATATTGTGACAAAATTTCATACTCAAATAGATACAGCCTCCAAGATATCTAATCCATCCAAACTGTGTGATGCCATGCATTATGCTTCAATTATAAGCTTTTCCTCAATTGGCACCAATGATCAGCTTAGAATGGTCATTTGAACTGATCAATTAACTTGACATGCCGGCAGAATATCGTCTGTAACTTTTGATTTTGAGCTCAGACTGACATGAATACAACGCCCACACTATGATGGATCAATTTTCTATACTATGACAAATTTTTGGACTCAAATAGATACACAAAGCCTCCAAGTAATCCAATCTATCCTAAACGGCGTGATGTCATGCATTACGATTAACTTATAAGCCTTTACAAAATGAGCACTAATGATAAGCTTAGAATGATTATTTGAACTGGCCCATCAACTTGACATGTCCGCACTAAATCGTTCGTAACTTTTGATTTAGAGTTCAAAATGACATGAATCCAACACCCACAATATGGTAGCTCGATCTTCAATATTGTGACAAAGTTTCAGACTCAAATAGAAACGAACCATGTAATCCAATCTATCCCAAACTGTGTGATGCCATGCAATATGCTTCATTTATAAGCCTTTACTCAATGAACACCATGATGAGCTTAGAATGATTAGTAGAACTTGCCAATCAACTTGACATCTCTGCACTAAATCATCTGTAAGTTTTGATTTAGAGCTCAAAATGACTTGAATCCAACGCCCACGTTGTGCAAGCTCAATTTTCTATACTATTACAAAAGTTCAGACTCAAATAGATACCACAAAGCCTCCAAGTAATCAAATCTATCCCAAACAGTGTTATATCATGCATTATGTTTCAAATATAAGCCTTACTGAATTAGCACCAATGATCAGCTTAAAATGATCAGTTGAACTGGCCAATCAACTTTACATGTCTGCACTGAATAGTTTGTAACTTTTCATTTAGATCTTAGAATGACATGAATCCAATGCCCACGTTATGCTAGCTCAGTTTTCTATATTGTGACAAAATTTGAGACTCAAATAGTTAAGAAAAGCCTCCAATTAGTCCAATCTATCCTAAACTGCGAGATGTCATGCATTATGCTTAACTTATAAGCCTTTACTCAATGAGCACCAATGATCATTTCAATTGACCTATGAACTTGACATGTCTACACTAAATCATCCGTAACTTTTGATTTAGAGCTCAGATTGACATGAATCCAACGCCCTCATTATGCTAGCTCAATTTTCTATACTATGATGAAATTTCAGACTCAAATAGATATGACAAACCCTCCAAGTAATCCAATATATTCCAAACTGCATGATGCCATGCATTATGCTTAACTTATAAGCTTTTACTCAATGAGCACCAATGATCACCTTAGAATGATCAGTTGAACTGGCCCATCAACTTAACAAGTCCACACTAAATCGTACGTAACTTTTGATTTAGATCTCAGAATGACATGTATCCGACGCCCACCTTATGCTACCTCAATTTTCTATATTGTGACAAAATTTCAGACTCAACTAAAAACGAACCATGTGATCCAATCTATCCTAAACTGAGTGATGCCATGCATTATAATTCACTTATAAACCTTTACTCAATGAGCACCAATCATCAGCTTATTATAATTAGTAGAACTGGCCAATCAACTTGACATGTCCGCACTAAATCGACGGTAACTTTTGATTTCGAACTCAGAAAGACATGAATCCAATGCCCACGTTATGGTAGCTCAATTTTTTATATTGTGACAAAATTTCATACTCAAATAGATACAGCCTCCAAGAAATCTAATCCATCCAAACTCTGTGATGCCATGCATTATGCTTCAATTATAAGCTTTTCCTCAATTGGCACCAATGATCAGCTTAGAATGGTCATTTGAACTGATCAATTAACTTGACATGCCGGCACAATATCGTCCGTAACTTTTGATTTTGAGCTTAGACTGACATGAATCCAACGCCCATGGCTCAATTTTCTATACTATGACAAATTTTCGGACTCAAATAGATACACAAAGCCTCCAAGTAATCCAATCTATCCTAAACGGCGTGATGTCATGCATTACGATTAACTTATAAGCCTTTACAAAATGAGCACTAATGATAAGCTTAGAATGATTATTTGAACTGGCCCATCAACTTGACATGTCCGCACTAAATCGTTCGTAACTTTTGATTCAGAGTTCAAAATGACATGAATCCAAAACCCACGATATGGTAGCTCGATCTTCAATATTGTGACAATTTCAGACTCGAACCATGTAATCCAATCTATCCCAAACTGTGTGATGCCATGCAATATGCTTCACTTATAAGCCTTTACTCAATGAACACCATGATGAGCTTAGAATGATTAGTAGAACTGGCCAATCAACTTGACATCTCTGCACTAAATCATCGTAACTTTTGATTTAGAGCTCAAAATGACTTGAATCCAACGCCCACGTTGTGCAAGCTCAATTTTCTATACTATTACAAAAGTTCAGACTCAAATAGATACGACAAAGCCTCCAAGTAATCAAATGTATCCCAAACAGTGTGATATCATGCATTATGCTTTAATTATAAGCCTTACTGAATGAGCACCAATGATCTGCTTAAAATGATCTGTTGAACTGGCCAATCAACTTTACATGTATGCACTGAATAGTTCGTAACTTTTCATTTAGATATTAGAATGACATGAATCCAATGCCCACGTTATGCTAGCTCAGTTTTCTATATTGTGACAAAATTTGAGACTCAAATAGATAAGAAAAGCCTCCAATTAGTCCAATCTATCCTAAACTGCGAGAGGCCATGCATTATGCTTAACTTATAAGCCTTTACTCCATGAGCACCAATGATCAGCTTAAAATGATCATTTAAATTGACCTATGAACTTGAAATGTCTACAATAAATTGTCAGTAACTTTTGATTTAGAGCTCAGATTGACATGAATCCAACGCCCTCATTATGCTACCTCAATTTTCTATACTATGATAAAATTTCAGACTCAAATCGATACGACAAACCCTCCAAGTAATCCAATATATTCCAAACTGCATGATGCCATGCATTATGCTTAACTTATAAGATTTTACTCAATGAGCACCAATGATCACCTTAGAATGATCAGTTGAACTGGCCAATCAACTTGACATGTCCACACTAAATCGTACGTAACTTTTGATTTAGATCTCAGAATGACATGATCCGACGCCCACCTTATGCTACCTCAATTTTCTATATTGTGACAAAATTTCAGACTCAACTAAAAACGAACCATGTGATCCAATCTATCCTAAACTAAGTGATGCCATGCATTATAATTCACTTATAAGCCTTTACTCAATGAGCACCAATCATCAGCTTATTATAATTAGTAGAACTGGCCAATCAACTTGACATGTCCGCACTAAATCGACCGTAACTTTTGATTTAGAGCTCAGAATGACATGAATCCAATGCCCACGTTATGGTAGCTCAATTTTTTATATTGTGACAAAATTTCATACTCAAATAGATACAGCCTCCAAGAAATCTAATCCATCCCAAACTGTGTGATGCCATGCATTATGCTTCAATTATAAGCCTTTCCTAAATCGGCACCAATGATCAGCTTAGAATGGTCATTTGAACTGATCAATTAACTTGACATGCCGGCACAATATCGTCCGTAACTTTTGATTTTGAGCTTAGACTGACATGAATCCAACGCCCATGGCTCAATTTTCTATACTATGACAAATTTTCGGACTCAAATAGATACACAAAGCCTCCAAGTAATCCAATCTATCCTAAACGGCGTGATGTCATGCATTACGATTAACTTATAAGCCTTTACAAAATGAGCACTAATGATAAGCTTAGAATGATTATTTGAACTGGCCCATCAACTTGACATGTCCGCACTAAATCGTTCGTAACTTTTGATTCAGAGTTCAAAATGACATGAATCCAACACCCACAATATGGTAGCTCGATCTTCAATATTGTGACAAAATTTCAGACTCAAATAGAAACGAACCATGTAATCCAATCTATCCCAAACTGTGTGATGCCATGCAATATGCTTCATTTATAAGCCGTTACTCAATGAACACCATGATGAGCTTAGAATGATTAGTAGAACTGGCCAATCAACTTGACATCTCTGCACTAAATCATCTGTAACTTTTGATTTAGAGCTCAAAATGACTTGAATCCAACGCCCATGTTGTGCAAGCTCAATTTTCTATACTATTACAAAAGTTCAGACTCAAATAGATACGACAAAGCCTCCAAGTAATCAAATCTATCCCAAACAGTGTGATATCATGCATTATGTTTCAATTATAAGCCTTACTGAATGAGCACCAATGATCAGCTTAAAATGATCAGTTGAACTGGCCAATCAACTTTACATGTGTGCACTGAATAGTTCGTAACTTTTCATTTAGATATTAGAATGACATGAATCCAATGCCCACGTTATGCTAGCTCAGTTTTCTATATTGTGACAAAATTTGAGACTCAAATAGTTAAGAAAAGCCTCCAATTAGTCCAATCTATCCTAAACTGCGAGATGTCATGCATTATGCTTAACTTATAAGCCTTTACTCAATGAGCACCAATGATCATTTCAATTGACCTATGAACTTGACATGTCTACACTAAATCATCCGTAACTTTTGATTTAGAGCTCAGATTGACATGAATCCAACGCCCTCATTATGCTAGCTCAATTTTCTATACTATGATAAAATTTTAGACTCAAATAGATACAACAAACCCTCCAAGTAATCTAATATATTCCAAACTGCATGATGCCATGCATTATGCTTAACTTATAAGCTTTTACTCAATGAGCACCAATGATCACCTTAGAATGATCAGTTGAACTGGCCAATCAACTTGACAAGTCCACACTAAATCGTACGTAACTTTTGATTTATATCTCAGAATGACATGTATCCGACGCCCACCTTATGCTACCTCAATTTTCTATATTGTGACAAAATTTCAGACTCAACTAAAAACGAACCATGTGATCCAATCTATCCTAAACTGAGTGATGCCATGCATTATAATTCACTTAAAAGCCTTTACTCAATGAGCACCAATCATCAGCTTATTATAATTAGTAGAACTGGCCAATCAACTTGACAAGTCCGCACTAAATCGACCGTAACTTTTGTTTTAGAGCTCAGAATGACATGAATCCAATGCCCACGTTATGGTAGCTCAATTTTTTATATTGTGTCAAAATTTCATACTCAAATAGATACAGCCTCCAAGAAATCTAATCCATCCCAAACTGTGTGATTCCATGCATTATGCTTCAATTATAAGCCTTTCCTAAATCGGCACCAATGATCAGCTTAGAATGGTCATTTGAACTAATCAATTAACTTGACTTGCCGGCACAATATCGTCTGTAACTTCTGATTTAGAGCTCAGAATGACATGAATCTAACGCCCACATTATGATGGCTCAATTTTCTATACTATGACAATTTTTCGGACTCAAATAGATACACAAAGCCTCCAAGTAATCCAATCTATCCTAAACGGCGTGATGTCATGCACTACGATTAACTTATAAGCCTTTACAAAATGAGCACTAATGATAAGCTTAGAATGATTATTTGAACTGGCCCATTGACATGTCCGCACTAAATCGTTCCTAACTTTTGATGTAGTGTTCAAAAGGACATGAATCCAACACTTACAATATGGTAGCTCGATCTTCAATATTGTGACAAAATTTCATACTCAAATAGAAACGAACCATGTAATCCAATCTATCCCAAACTGTGTGATATCATGCAATATGCTTCACTTATAAACCTTTACTCAATGAACACCATGATGAGCTTAGAATGATTAGTAGAACTGTCCAATCACCTTGACATCTCTGCACTAAATCATCTGTAACTTTTGATTTAGAGCTCAAAATGACTTGAATCCAACGCCCACGTTGTGCAAGCTCAATTTTCTACACAATTACAAAAGTTCAGACTCAAATAGATACGACAAAGCATCCAAGTAATCAAATCTATCCCAAACAGTGTGATATCATGCGTTATGTTTTAATTATAAGCCTTACTGAATGAGCACCAATGATCAGCTTAAAATGATCAGTTGAACTGGCCAATCAACTTTATATGTCTGCACTGAATAGTTTGTAACTTTTCATTTAGATCTTAGAATGACATGAATCCAATGCCCACATTATGCTAGCTCAGTTTTCTATATTGTGACCAAATTTGAGACTCAAATAGATAAGAAAAGCCTCCAATTAGTCCAATCTATCCTAAACTGCGAGATGCCATGCATTATGCTTAACTTATAAGCCTTTACTCAATGAGCACCAATGATTAGCTTAAAATGATCATTTCAATTGACCTATGAACTTGACATGTCTACACTAAATCGTCCGTAACGTTTGATTTAGAGCTCAGATTGACATGAATCACACGCCCTCATTATGCTAGCTGAATACTATGATAAAATTTCAGACTCAAATAGATACGACAAACCCTCCAAGTAATCCAATATATTCCAAACTGCATGATGCCATGCATTATGCTTAACATATAAGCTTTTACTCAATGAGCACCAATGATCACCTTAGAATGATCAGTTGAACTGGCCAATCAACTTGACAAGTCCACACTAAATCGTACGTAACTTTTGATTTAGATCTCAGAATGACATGAATCCGACGCCCACCTTATGCTACCTCAATTTTCTATATTGTGACAAAATAACAGACTCAACTAAAAACGAACCATGTGATCCAATCTATCCTAAACTGAGTGATGCCATGCATTATAATTCACTTATAAACCTTTACTCAATGAGCACCAATCATCAGCTTATTATAATTAGTAGAACTGGCCAATCAACTTGACATGTCCGCACTAAATCGACCGTTACTTTTGATTTCGAGCTCAGAATGACATGAATCCAATGCCCACGTTATGGTAGCTCAATTTTTTATATTGTGAAAAAATTTCATACTCAAATAGATACAGCCTCCAAGAAATCTAATCCATCCCAAACAGTGTGATGCCATGCATTATGCTTCAATTATAAGCCTTTCCTCAATTGGCACCAATGATCAGCTTAGAATGGTCATTTGAACTGATCAATTAACTTGACATGCCGGCACAATATCGTCCGTAACTTTTGATTTAGAGCTCAGAATGACATGAATCCAACGCCCACATTATGATGGCTCAATTTTCTATACTACGACAAATTTTCGGACTCAAATAGATACACAAAGCCTCCAAGTAATCCAATCTATCCTAAACGGCGTGATGCATGCATTACGATTAACTTATAAGCCTTTACAAAATGAGAACTAATGATAAGCTTAGAATGATTATTTGAAATGGCCCATCAACTTGACATATCCGCACTAAATCGTTCGTAACTTTTGATTTAGAGTTCAAAATGACATGAATCCAACACCCACAATATGGTAGCTCGATCTTCAATATTGTGACAAAATTTCAGACTCAAATAGAAACGAACCATGTGATCCAATCTATCCCAAACTGTGTGATGCCATGCAATATGCTTCACTTATAAGCCTTTACTCAATGAACACCATGATGAGCTTAGAATGATTAGTAGAACTGGCCAATCAACTTGACATCTCTGCAATAAATCATCTGTAACTTTTGAATTGGAGCTCAAAATGACTTGAATCCAACGCACACGTTGTGCAAGCTCAATTTTCTATACAATTACAAACATTCAGACTCAAATAGATACGACAAAACCTCCAAGTAATCAAATCTATCCCAAACAGTGTGATATCATGCATTGTGTTTCAATTATAAGCCTTACTGAATGAGCACCAATGATCAGCTTAAAATGATCAGTTGAACTGGCCAATCAACTCTACATGTCTGCACTGAATAATTTGTAACTTTTCATTTAGATCTTAGAATGACATGAATCCAATGCCCACGTTATGCTAGCTCAGTTTTCTATATTGTGACAAAATTTGAGACTCAAATACATAAAAAAAGACTCCAATTAGTCCAATCTATCCTAAACTGTGAGATCCCATGCATTATGCTTAACTTATAAGCCTTTACTCAATGAGCACCAATGATCAGCTTAAAATGATAATTTCAATTGACCTATGAAATTGACATGTCTACACTAAATCGTCCGTAACTTTTGATTTAGAGCTCAGATTGACATGAATCCAACGCCCTCATTATGCTAGCTCAATTTTCTATACTATGATGAAATTTCAGACTCAAATAGATATGACAAACCCTCCAAGTAATCCAATATATTCCAAACTGCATGATGCCATGCATTATGCTTAACTTATAAGCTTTTACTCAATGAGCACCAATGATCACCTTAGAATGATCAGTTGAACTGGCCAATCAACTTGACAAGTCCACACTAAATCGTACGTAACTTTTGATTTAGATCTCAGAATGACATGAATCCGACGCCCACCTTATGCTACCTCAATTTTCTATATTGTGACAAAATTTCAGACTCAACTAAAAACGAACCATGTGATCCAATCTATCCTAAACTGAGTGATGCCATGCATTATAATTCACTTATAAACCTTTACTCAATGAGCACCAATCATCAGCTTATTATAATTAGTAGAACTGGCCAATCAACTTGACATGTCCGCACTAAATCGACCGTAACTTTTGATTTATAGCTCAGACTGACATGAATCCAATGCCCACGTTATGGTAGCTCAATTTTCCATATTGTGACAAAATTTCATACTCAAATAAATACAGCTTCCAAGAAATCTAATCCATCCCAAACTGTGTGATGCCATGCATTATGCTTCAATTTTAAGCCTTTCCTCAATCAGCACCAATGATCAGCTTAGAATGGTCATTTGAACTGATTAGTTAACTTGACATGCCCGCACAATATCGTCCGTAACTTTTGATTTAGAGCTCAGAATGACATGAATCCAACGCCCACATTAAGATGGCTCAATTTTCTATACTATGACAAAATTTCGGACTTAAATAGATACACAAAGCCTCCAAGTAGTCCAATCTTTCCTAAACAGCATGATGTCATGCATTACGATTAACTTATAAGCCTTTACAAAATGAGCACTAATGATAAGCTTAGAATGATTATTTGAACTGGCCCATCAACTTGACAGCACTAAATCGTTCGTAACTTTTGATTTAGAGTTCAAAATGACATGAATCCAACACCCACAATATGGTAGCTCGATCTTCAATATTGTGACAAAATTTCAGACTCAAATAGAAACGAACCATGTAATCCAATCTATCCCAAACTGTGTGATGCCATGCAATATGCTTCACTTATAAGCCTTTACTCAATGAACACCATGATGAGCTTAGAATGATTAGTAGAACTGGCCAATCAACTTGACATCTCTGCACTAAATCATCAGTAACTTTTGATTTAGAGCTCAAAATGACTTGAATCCAACGCCCACGTTGTGCAAGCTCAATTTTCTATACTATTACAAAATTTCAGACTCAAATAGATACGACAAAGCCTCCAAGTAATCAAATCTATCCCAAACAGTGTGATATCATGCATTATGCTTCAATTATAAGCCTTAGTTAATGAGCATCAATGATCAGCTTAAAATGATCAGTTGAACTGGCCAATCAACTTTACATGTATGCACTGAATGGTTCGTAACTTTTCATTTAGATCTTAGAATGACATGAATCCAATGACCATGTTATGCTATCTCAATTTTCTATATTGTGACAAAATTTGAGACTCAAATAGATAAGAAAAGTCTCCAATTAGTCCAATCTATCCTACACTGCGAGATGCCAAGCATTATGCTTAACTTATAAGCCTTTACTCAATGAGCACCAATGATCAGCTTAAAATGATTATATCAATTGACCTATGAACTTGAAATGTCTACACTAAATCGTCTGTAACTTTTGATTTAGAGCTCAGATTGACATGAATCCAACGCCCTCTTTATGCTAGCTCAATTTTCTATACTATGATAAAATTTCAGACTCAAATAGATACGACAAACCCTCCAAGTAATCCAATATATTCCAAACTGCATAATGCCATGCATTATGCTTAACTTATAAGCTTTTACTCAATGAGCACCAATGATCACCATAGAATGATCACTTGAACTGGCCAATCAACTCGACAAGTCCACACTAAATCGTACGTAACTTTTGATTTAGATCTCAGAAAGACATGAATCCGACGCCCACCTTATGCTACCTCAATTTTCTATATTGTGACAAAATTTCAGACTCAACTAAAAACGAACCATGTGATCCAATCTATCCTAAACTGAGTGATGCCATGCATTATAATTCACTTATAAGCCTTTACTCAATGAGCACCAATCATCAGCTTATTATAATTAGTAGAACTGGCCAATCAACTTGACATGTCCGCACATAATCGACCGTAACGTTTGATTTAGAGCTCAGAATGACATGAATCCAATGCCCACGTTATGGTAGCTCAATTTTTTATATTGTGACAAAATTTCATACTCAAATAGATACAGCCTCCAAGAAATCTAATCCATCCCAAACTGTGTGATGCCATGCATTATGCTTCAATTATAAGCCTTTCCTCAATCGGCACCAATGATCAGCTTAGTATGGTCATTTGAACTGATCAATTAACTTGACATGCCGGCACAATATCGTCCGTAGTTTTTGATTTAGTGCTCAGAATGACATGAATCTAACGCCCACATTATGATGGCTCAATTTTTTATACTATGACAAATTTTCGGACTCAAATAGATACATAAAGCCTCCAAGTAATCCAATCTATCCTAAACAGCGTGATGTCATGCATTACGATTAACTTATAAGCCTTTACAAAATGAGCACTAATGATAAGCTTAGAATGATTATTTGAACTAGCCCATAACTTGACATGTTCGCACTAAATCCTTCGTAACTTTTGATTTAGAGTTCAAAATGACATGAATCCAGCACCCTTAATATGGTAGCTCGATCTTCAATATTGTGACAAAATTTCAGACTCAAATAGAAACGAACCATGTAATCCAATCTATCCCAAACTGTGTGATGCCATGCAATATGCTTCACTTATAAGCCTTTACTCAATGAACACCATGATGAGCTTAGAATGATTAGTAGAACTGGCCAATCAACTTGACATCTCTGCACTAAATCCTCCCTAACTTTTGATTTAGAGCTCAAAATGACTTGAATCCAACGCCCAAGTTGTGCAAGCTCAATTTTCTATACTATTACAAAAGTTCAGACTCAAATAGATACGACAAAGCCTCCAAGTAATCAAATGTATCCCAAACAGTGTGATATCATGCATTAAGCTTCAATTATAAGCCTTACTGAATGAGCACCAATGATCAGCTTAAAATGATCAGTTGAACTGGCCAATCAACTTTACATGTGTGCACTGAATAGTTCGTAACTTTTCATTTAGATATTAGAATGACATGAATCCAATGCCCACGTTATGCTAGCTCAGTTTTCTATATTGTGACAAAATTTGAGACTCAAATAGATAAGAAAAGCCTCCAATTAGTCCAATCTATCCTAAATTGCGAGAGGCCATGCATTATGCTTAACTTATAAGCCTTTACTCAATGAGCACCAATGATCAGCTTAAAATGATCATTTCAATTGACCTATGAACTTGAAATGTCTACACTAAATTTTCCGTAACTTTTGATTTAGAGCTCAGATTGACGTGAATCCAACGCCCTCATTATGCTACCTCAATTTTCTATACTATGATAAAATTTCAGACTCAAATCGATACGACAAACCCTCCAAGTAATCCAATATATTCCAAACTGCATGATGCCATGCATTATGCTTAACTTATAACCTTTTACTCAATGAGCACCAATGATCACCTTAGAATGATCAGTTGAACTGGCCAATCAACTTGACAAGTCCACACTTAATCGTACGTAACTTTTGATTTAGATCTCAGAATGACATGAGTCCGATGCCCACGTTATGCTACCTCAATTTTCTATATTGTGACAAAATTTCAGACTCAACTAAAAACGAACCATGTGATCCAATCTATCCTAAACTGAGTGATGCCATGCATTATAATTCACTTATAAGCCTTTACTCAATGAGCACCAATCATCAGCTTATTATAATTAGTAGAACTGGCCAATCAACTTGACATGTCCGCAGTAAATCGACCGTAACTTTTGATTTAGAGCTCAGAATGACATGAATCCAATGCCCACCTTATGGTAGCTCAATTTTCTATATTGTGACAAAATTTCATACTGAAATAGATACAGTCTCCAAGAAATCTAATCCATCCCAAACTGTGTGATGCCATGCACTATGCTTCATTTATAAGCCTTTCCTCAATCGGCACCAATGATCAGCTTAGAATGGTCATTTGAACTGATCAATTAACTTGACATTCCCGCACAATAACGTCTGTAACTTTTGATTTAGAGCTCAGAATGACATGAATCCAATGCCCACGTTATGATGGCTCAATTTTCTATACAATGACAAAGTTTCGGACTCAAATAGATACACAAAGCTTCCAAGTAATCCAATCTATCCTAAACGGCATGATGTCATGCATTACGATTAACTTATAAGCCTTTACAAAATGAGCACCAATGATATGCTTAGAATGATCATTTGAACTAGCCCATCAACTTGACATCTCCGCACTAAATCGTTCGTAACTTTTGATTTAGAGTTCAAAATGACATGAATCCACCACCCACGATATGGTAGCTCGATCTTCAATATTGTGACAAAATTTCAGACTCAAACAGAAACGAACAATGTAATCCAATCTATCCCAAACTGTGTAATGCCATGCAATATGCTTCACTTATAAGCCTTTACTCAATGAACACCATGATGAGCTTAGAATGATTAGTAGAACTGGCCAATCAACTTGACATCTCTGCACTAAATCCTCCGTAACTTTTGATTTAGAGCTCAAAATTACTTGAATCCAATGCCCACATTGTGCAAGCTCAATTTTCTATACTATTACAAAAGTTCAGACTCAAATAGATACGACAAAGCCTCCAAGTAATCAAATGTATCCCAAACAGTGTGATATCATGCATTATGCTTTAATTATAAGCCTTACTGAATGAGCACCAATGATCTGCTTAAAATGATCTGTTGAACTGGCCAATCAACTTTACATGTATGCACTGAATAGTTCGTAACTTTTCATTTAGATATTAGAATGACATGAATCCAATGCCCACGTTATGCTAGCTCAGTTTTCTATATTGTGACAAAATTTGAGACTCAAATAGATAAGAAAAGCCTCCAATTAGTCCAATCTATCCTAAACTGCGAGAGGCCATGCATTATGCTTAACTTATAAGCCTTTACTCCATGAGCACCAATGATCAGCTTAAAATGATCATTTAAATTGACCTATGAACTTGAAATGTCTACAATAAATTGTCAGTAACTTTTGATTTAGAGCTCAGATTGACATGAATCCAACGCCCTCATTATGCTACCTCAATTTTCTATACTATGATAAAATTTCAGACTCAAATCGATACGACAAACCCTCCAAGTAATCCAATATATTCCAAACTGCATGATGCCATGCATTATGCTTAACTTATAAGATTTTACTCAATGAGCACCAATGATCACCTTAGAATGATCAGTTGAACTGGCCAATCAACTTGACATGTCCACACTAAATCGTACGTAACTTTTGATTTAGATCTCACAATGACATGAATCCGACGTCCACCTTATGCTACCTAACTTTTCTATATTGTGATAAAATTTCAGACTCAACTAAAAACGAACCATGTGATCCAATCTATCCTAAACTGAGTGATGCCATGCATTATAATTCACTTATAAGCCTTTACTCAATGAGCACCAATCATCAGCTTATTATAATTAGTAGAACTGGCCAATCAACTTGACATGTCCGCACTAAATCGACCGTAACTTTTGATTTATAGCTCAGACTGACATGAATCCAATGCCCACGTTATGGTAGCTCAATTTTCCATATTGTGACAAAATTTCATACTCAAATAAATACAGCTTCCAAGAAATCTAATCCATCCCAAACTGTGTGATGCCATGCATTATGCTTCAATTTTAAGCCTTTCCTCAATCAGCACCAATGATCAGCTTAGAATGGTCATTTGAACTGATTAGTTAACTTGACATGCCCGCACAATATCGTCCGTAACTTTTGATTTAGAGCTCAGAATGACATGAATCCAACGTCCACATTATGATGGCTCAATTGTCTATACTATGACAAATTTTCGGACTCAAATAGATACACAAAGCCTCCAAGTAATCCAATCTATCCTAAACGGCGTGATGTCATGCATTACGATTAACTTATAAGCCTTTACAAAATGAGCACTAATGATAAGCTTAGAATGATTATTTAAACTGGCCCATCAACTTGACATGTCCGCACTAAATCGTTCGTAACTTTTGATTTAGAGTTCAAAATGACATGAATCCAACACCCACAATATGGTAGCTCGATCTTCAATATTGTGACAAAATTTCAGACTCAAATAGAAACGAACCATGTAATCCAATCTATCCCAAACTGTGTGATGCCCTGCAATATGCTTCACTTATAAGCCTTTACTCAATGAACACCGCGATGAGCTTAGAATGATTAGTGGAACTGGCCAATCAACTTGACATCTCTGCACTAAATCATCCGTAACTTTTGAGTTAGAGCTCAAAATGACTTGAATCCAACGCCCACGTTGTGCAAGCTCAATTTTCTATACTATTACAAACGTTCAGACTCAAATAGATACGACAAAGCCTCCAAGTAATCAAATGTATCCCAAACAGTGTGATATCATGCATTATGCTTCAAGTATAAGCCTTACTGAATGAGCACCAATGATCAGCTTAAAATGATCAGTTGAACTGGCCAATCAACTTTACATCTCTGCACTGAATAGTTCGTAACTTTTCATTTAGATCTTAGAATGACATGAAGATAATGCCCACGTTATGCTAGCTCAGTTTTCTATATAGTGACAAAAATTTGAGACTCAAATAGATAAGAAAAGCCTCCAATTAGTCCAATCTATCCTGAACTGCGAGATGCCATGCATTATGCTTAACTTATAAGCCTTTACTCATTGAGCACCAATGATCAGCTTAAAATGATCATTTCAATTGACCTATGAACTTGACATGTCTACACTAAATCGTCCGTAACTTTTGATTTAGAGCTCAGATTGACATGAATCCAACGCCCTCATTATGCTAGCTTAATTTTCTATACTAAGATAAAATTTCAGACTCAAATAGATACGACAAACCCTCCAAGTAATCCAATATATTCCAAACTGCATAATGCCATGCATTATGCTTAACTTATAAGCTTTTACTCAATGAGCACCAATGATCACCTTAGAATGATCAGTTGAACTGGCCAATCAACTTGACAAGTCCACACTAAATCGTACGTAACTTTTGATTTAGATCTCAGAATGACATGTATCCGACGCCCACCTTATGCTACCTCAATTTTCTATATTGTGACAAAATTTCAGACTCAACTAAAAACGAACCATGTGATCCAATCTATCCTAAACTGAGTGATGCCATGCATTATAATTCACTTATAAACCTTTACTCAATGAGCACCAATCATCAGCTTATTATAATTAGTAGAACTGGCCAATCAACTTGACATGTCCGCACTAAATCGACCGTAACTTTTGATTTATAGCTCAGACTGACATGAATCCAATGCCCACGTTATGGTAGCTCAATTTTCCATATTGTGACAAAATTTCATACTCAAATAAATACAGCTTCCAAGAAATCTAATCCATCCCAAACTGTGTGATGCCATGCATTATGCTTCAATTATAAGCCTTTCCTCAATCGGCACCAATGATCACCTTAGAATGGTCATTTGAACTGATCAAATAACTTGACATGCCCGCACAATAACGTCTGCAACTTTTGATTTAGAGCTCAGAATGACATGAATCCAACGCCCACGTTATGATGGCTCAATTTTCTATACTATGACAAAGTTTCGGACTCAAATAGATACACAAAGCCTCCAAGTAATCCAATCTATCCTAAAAGGCATGATGTCATGCATTACGATTAACTTATAAGCCTTTACAAAACGAGCACCAATGATCACCTTAGAATGATCATTTGAACTAGCCCATCAACTTGACATGTCCGCACTAAATCGTTCGTAACTTTTGATTTAGAGTTCAAAATGACATGAATCCAAAACCCACGATATGGTAGCTCGATCTTCAATATTGTGACAAAATTTCAGACTCAAATAGAAACAAACCATGTAATCCAATCTACCCCACACTGTGTGATGCCATGCAATATGCTTCACTTATAAGCCTTTACTTAATGAACACCATGATGAGCTTAGAATGATTAGTAGAACTGGCCAATAAACTTGACATCTCTGCACTAAATCATCCGTAACTTTTGATTTAGAGCTCAAAATGACTTGAATCCAATGCCCACGTTGTGCAAGCTCAATTTTCTATACTATTACAAAAGTTCAGACTCAAATAGATACGACAAAGCCTCCAAGTAATCAAATCTATCCCAAACAGTGTGATATCACGCATTATGCTTCAATTATAAGCCTTACTGAATGAGCACCAATGATCAGCTTAAAATGATCAGTTGAACTGGCCAATCAACTTTACATGTCTGCACTGAATAGTTCGTAACTTTTCATTTAGATCTTAGAATGACATGAATCCAATGCAAACGTTATGCTAGCTTAGTTTTCTATATTGTGACAAAATTTGAGACTCAAATAGATAAAAAAGCCTCCAATTAGTCCAATCTATCATAAACTGCGTGATGCCATGCATTATGCTTAACTTATAAGCCTTTACTCAATGAGCACCAATGATCAGCTTAAAATGATCATTACATTTGACCTATGAACTTGACATGTCTACACTAAATCGTCCACAACTTTTGATTTAGAGATCAGATTGACATGAATCCAACGCCCTCATTATGCTAGCTCAATTTTCTATACTATGATAAAATTTCAGACTCAAATAGATACGACAAACCCTCCAAGTAATCTAATATATTCCAAACTGCATGATGCCATGCATTATGCTTAACTTATAAGCTTTTACTCAATGAGCACCAATGATCACCTTAGAATGATCAGTTGAACTGGCCAATCAACTTGACAAGTCCACACTAAATCGTACGTAACCTTTGATTTAGATCTCAGAATGACATGAATCTGACGCCCACCTTATGCTACCTCAATTTTCTATATTGTGACAAAATTTCAGACTCAACTAAAAACGAACCATGTGATCCAATCTATCCTAAACTGAGTGATGCCATGCATTATAATTCACTTATAAGCCTTTACTCAATGAGCACCAATCATCAGCTTATTATAATTAGTAGAACTGGCCAATCAACTTGACATGTCCGCACTAAAACGACCGTAACTTTTGATTTAGAGCTCAGAATGACATGAATCCAATGCCCACCTTATGGTAGCTCAATTTTCTATATTGTGACAAAATTTCATACTCAAATAGATATAGCCTCCAAGAAATCTAATCCATCCCAAACTGTGTGATGTCATACATTATGCTTCAGTTATAAGCCTTTCCTCAATCGGCACAAATGATCAGCTTAGAATGGTCATTTGAACTGATCAATTAACTTGACATGCCCGCACAATATCGTCCGTAACTTTTGATTTAGAGCTCAGAATGACATGAATCTAACGCCCACGTTATGATGGCTCAATGTTCTATACTATGACAAAGTTTCGGACTCAAATAGATACACAAAGCTTCCAAGTAATCCAATCAATCCTAAACGGCGTGATGTCATGCGTTACGATTCACTTATAAGCCTTTACAAATTGAGCACCAATGATCAGCTTAGAATGATCATTTGAACTGGCCCATCAATTTGACATGTCCGCACTAAATCGTTCGTAACTTTTGATTTAGAGTTCAAAATGACATGAATCCAACACCCACGATATGGTAGCTCGATCTTCAACATTGTGACAAAATTTCAGAATCAAATAGAAACGAACCATGTAATCCAATCTATCCCAAACTGTGTGATGCCATGCAATATGCTTCACTTATAAGCCTTTACTCAATGAACACCATGATGAGCTTAAAATGATCAGTAGAACTGGCCAATCAACTTGACATCTCTGCACTAAATCATCTATAACTTTTGATTTAGAGCTCAAAATGACTTAAATGCAACGCCCACGTTGTGCAAGCTCAATTTTCTATACTATTACAAAAGTTCAGACTCAAATAGATACGACAAAGCCTCTAAGTAATCAAATCTATCCCAAATTGTGTGATGTCATGCATTATGCTTCAATTATAAGCCTTACTAAATGAGCACCAAGGATCAGCTTAAGATGATCAGTTGAACTAGCCAATCAACTTTACATGTCTGCACTAAATAGTTCGTAACTTTTCATTTAGATCTTAGAATGACATAAATCCAATGCCCACATTATGCTAGCTCATTTTTCTATATTGTGACAAAATTTGAGACTCAAATAGATAAGAAAAAGCCTCCAATTAGTCCAATCTATCCTAAACTGTGTGATGCCATGCATTATGCTTAACTTATAAGCCTTTATTCAATAAGCACCAATGATCAGCTTAAAATGATCATTTCAATTGACCAATGAACTTGACATGTTTACACTAAATCGTCCGTAACTTTTGATTTAGAGCTCAAATTGACATGAATCCAACACCCTCATTATGCTAGCTCAATTTTCTAAACTATGATAAAATTTAAGACTTAAATAGATACGACAAACCCTCCAAGTAATCCAATGTATCCCAAACTGCATGATGCCATGCATTATGCTTAACTTATAAGCTTATACTCAATGAGCACCAATG
The DNA here is from genome assembly GCA_018901935.1 of Pugionium cornutum. Classification (NCBI taxonomy): domain Eukaryota; kingdom Viridiplantae; phylum Streptophyta; class Magnoliopsida; order Brassicales; family Brassicaceae; genus Pugionium; species Pugionium cornutum. The sequence goes on from CM032165.1 coordinate 28,752,799, forward strand.
ATCACCTTAGAATGATCAGTTGAACTAGCCAATCAACTTGACAAGTCCACACTAAATCGTACGTAACTTTTGATTTAGATCTCAGAATGACATGAATCCGACGCCCACCTTATGCTACCTCAATTTTCTATATTGTGACAAAATTTCAGACTCAACTAAAAACGAACCATGTGATCTAATCTATCCTAAACTGAGTGATGCCATGCATTATAATTCACTTATAAGCCTTTACTCAATGAGCACCAATCATCAGCTTATTATAATTAGTAGAACTGGCCAATCAACTTGACATGTCCGCACTAAATCGACCGTAACTTTTGATTTATAGCTCAGACTGACATGAATCCAATGCCCACGTTATGGTAGCTCAATTTTCCATATTGTGACAAAATTTCATACTCAAATAAATACAGCTTCCAAGAAATCTAATCCATCCCAAACTGTGTGATGCCATGCATTATGCTTCAATTTTAAGCCTTTCCTCAATCAGCACCAATGATCAGCTTAGAATGGTCATTTGAACTAATTAGTTAACTTGACATGCCCGCACAATATCGTCCGTAACTTTTGATTTAGAACTCAGAATGACATGAATCCAACGCCCACGTTATGATGGCTCAATTTTCTATACTATGACAAAGTTTTGGACTCAAATAGATACACAAAGCCTCCAAGTAATCCAATCTATCCTAAACGGCGTGATGTCATGCGTTACGATTCACTTATAAGCCTTTACAAAATGAGCACCAATGCTCTGCTTAGAATGATCATTTGAACTGGCCCATCAACTTGACATGTCCGCAATAAATCGTTCGTAACTTTTGATTTAGAGTTCAAAATGACATGAATCCAACACCCACGATATGGTAGCTCGATCTTCAATATTGTCACAAAATTTCCGACTCAAATAGAAACGAACCATGTAATCCAATCTATCCCACACTGTGTGATGCCATGCAATATGCTTCACTTATAAACCTTTACTCAATGAACACCATGATGAGCTTAGAATGATTAGTAGAACTGGCTAATCAACTTGACATCTCTGCACTAAATCATCCGTAACTTTTGATTTAGAGCTCAAAATGACTCGAATCCAATGCCCACGTTGTGCAAGCTCAATTTCTATACTATTACAAAAGTTCAGACTCAAATAGACACGACAAAGCCTCCAAGTAATCAAATCTATCCCAAACAGTGTGATATCATGCATTATGCTTCAATTATAAGCCTTACTGAATGAGCACCAATGATCAGCTTAAAATGATCAGTTGAACTGGCCAATCAACTTTACATGTCCGCATTGAATAGTTTGTAACTTTTCATTTAGATCTTAGAATGACATGAATCCAATGCCCACGTTATGCTAGCTCAGTTTTCTATATTGTGACAAAATTTGAGACTCAAATAGATAAGAAAAGCCTCCAATTAGTCCAATCTATCCTAAACTGCGTGATGCCATGCATTATGCTTAACTTATATAAGCCTTTACTCAATGAGCACCAATGATCAGCTTAAAATGATCATTTCAATTGACCTATGAACTTGACATGTCTACACTAAATCATCCGTAACTTTTGATTTAGAGCTCAGATTGACATGAATCCAACGCCCTCATTATGCTAGCTCAAGTTTCTATATTATGATAAAATTTCAAACTCAAATAGATACGACAAACCCTCCAAGTAATCTAATATATTCCAAACTGCATGATGTCATGCATTATGCTTAACTTATAAGCTTTTACTCAATGAGCACCAACGATCACCTTAGAATGATCAGTTGAACTGGCCAATCAACTTGACAAGTCCACACTAAATCGTACGTAACTTTTGATTTAGATCTCAGAATGACATGAATCTGACGCCCACCTTATGCTACCTCAATTTTCTATATTGTGACAAAATTTCAGACTCAACTAAAAACGAACCATGTGATCCAATCTATCCTAAACTGAGTGATGCCATGCATTATAATTCACTTATAAGCCTTTACTCAATGAGCACCAATCATGTGCTTATTATAATTAGTAGAACTGGCCAATCAACTTGACATGTCCGCACTAAATCGACCGTAGCTTTTGATTTAGAACTCAGAATGACATGAATCCAATGCCCACCTTATGGTAGCTCAATTTTCTATATTGTGACAAAATTTCATACTCAAATAGATACAGCCTCCAAGAAATGTAATCCATCCCGAACTGTGTGATGTCATTCATTATGCTTCAATTATAAGCCTTTCCTCAATCGGCACCAATGATCAGCTTAGATTGGTCATTTGAACTGATCAATTAACTTGACATGCCCGCACAATATCGTCCGTAACTTTTGATTTAGAGCTCAGAATGACATGAATCCAACGCCCACGTTATGATGGCTCAATTTTCTATACTTTGACAAAGTTTCGGACTCAAGTAGATACACAAAGACTCCAAGTAATCCAATCTATCCTAAACGGCGTGATGTCATGCGTTACGATTCACTTATAAGCCTTTACAAAATGAGCACCAATGATCAGCTTAGAATGATCATTTGAACTGGCCCATCAACTTGACACGTCCGCACTAAATCGTTCGTAACTTTTGATTTAGAGTTCAAAATGACCTGAATCCAACACCCACGATATGGTAGCTCGATCTTCAATATTGTGACAAAATTTCAAAATCAAATAGAAACGAACCATGTCATCCAATCTATCCCAATTTGTGTGATGTCATGCAATATGCTTCACTTATAAGCCTTTACTCAATGAACACCATGATGAGCTTAGAATGATCAGTAGAACTGGCCAATCAACTTGACATCTCTGCACTAAATCATCTGTAACTTTTGATTTAGAGCTCAAAATGACTTAAATGCAACGCCCACCTTGTGCACGCTCAATTTTCTATACTATTAGAAAAGTTCAGACTCAAATAGATACGACAAAGCGTCCAAGTAATCAAATCTATCCCAAATTGTGTGATGTCATGCATTATGCTTCAATTATAAGCCTTACTGAATGAACACCAATGATCAGCTTAAGATGATCAGTTGAACTGGCCAATCAACTTTACATGTCTGCACTGAATAGTTCGTAACTTTTCATTTAGATCTTAGAATGACATGAATCCAATGCCCACGTTATGCTAGCTCAGTTTTCTATATTGTGACAAAATTTGAGACTCAAATAGATAAGAAAAGCCTCCAATTAGTCCAATATATCCGAAACAGCATGATGCCATGCATTATGCTTAACTTATAAGCTTTTACTCAATGAGCACCAATGATCACCTTAGAATGATCAGTTGAACTGGCCAATCAACTTGACAAGTCCACACTAAATCGTACGTAACTTTTGATTTAGATCTCACAATGACATGAATCCGACGCCCTCCTTATGCTACCTAAATTTTCTATATTGTGACAAAATTTCAAACTCAACTAAAAACGAACCATGTCATGCATTATAATTCACTTATAAACATTTACTCAATGAGCACCAATAATCAGCTTATTATAATTAGTAGAACTGCCCAATCAACTTGAAATGTCCGCACTAAATCCACCGTAACTTTTGATTTAGAGCTCAGAATGACATGAATCCAATGTCCACGTTATGGTGGCTCAATTTTCTATATTGTGACAAAATTTTGATACTCAAATAGATACAGCCTCCAAGAAATCTAATCCATCCCAAACTGTGTTATGTCATGCATTATGCTTCAATTATAAGCCTTTCCTCAATCGGCACCAATGATCAGCTTAGAATGGTCATTTGAACTGATCAATTAACTTGACATGCCCGCACAATATCGTCCGTAACTTTTGATTTAGAGCTCAGAATGACATGAATCCAACGCCCACGTTATGATGGCTCAATTTTCTATACTACGACAAAGTTTCGGACTATAGATACACAAAGCCTCCAAGTAATCCAATCTATTCTAAACGGCGTGATGTCATGCGTTACGATTCACTTATAAGCCTTTACAAAATGAGCACCAATGATCACCTTAAAATGATCATTTGAACTGGCCCATCAACTTGACATGTCCGCACTAAATCGTTCTTAACTTTTGATTTAGAGTTCAAAATGACATGAATCCAAAACCCACGATATGGTAGCTCGATCTTCAATATTGTGACAAAATTTCAGACTCAAATAGAAACGAACCATGTAATCCAATCTACCCCACACTGTGTGATGCCATGCAATATGCTTCACTTATAAGCCTTTACTCAATGAACACCATGATGAGCTTAGAATGGTTAGTAGAACTGGCCAATCAACTTGACATCTCTGCATTAAATCATCCGTAACTTTTAATTTAGAGCTCAAAATGACTTGAATCCAATGCCCACGTTGTGCAAGCTCGATTTTCTATACTATTACAAAAGTTCAGACTCAAATAGATACGACAAAGCCTCCAAGTAATCAAATCTATCCCAAACAGTGTGATATCATGCATTATGCTTCAATTATAAGCCTTACTGAATGAGCACCAATGATCAGCTTAAAATGATCAGTTGAACTGGCCAATCAACTTTACATGTCCGCATTGAATAGTTTGTAACTTTTCATTTAGATCTTAGAATGACATGAATCCAATGCCCATGTTATGGTAGCTCAGTTTTCTATATTGTGACAAAATTTGAGACTCAAATAGATAAGAAAAGCCTCCAATTAGTTCAATCTATCCTAAACTGCGTGATGCCATGCATTATGCTTAACTTATATAAGCCTTTACTCAATGAGCACCAATGATCAGCTTAAAATGATCATTTCAATTGACCTATGAACTTGACATGTCTACACTAAATCGTCTGTAACTTTTGATTTAGAGCTCAGATTGACATGAATCCAACGCCCTCATTATGCTAGCTCAATTTTCTATACTATGATAAAATTTTAGACTCAAATAGATACAACAAACCCTCCAAGTAATCTAATATATTCCAAACTGCATGATGCCATGCATTATGCTTAACTTATAAGCTTTTACTCAATGAGCACCAATGATCACCTTAAAATGATCAGTTGAACTGGCCAATCAACTTGACAAGTCCACACTAAATCGTATGTAACTTTTGATTTAGATCTCAGAATGACATGAATCTGACGCCCACCTTATGCTACCTCAATTTTCTATATTGTGACAAAATTTCAGACTCAACTAAAAACGAACCATGTGATCCAATCTATCCTAAACTGAGTGATGCCATGCATTATAATTCACTTATAAGCCTTTACTCAATGAGCACCAATCATCAGCTTATTATAATTAGTAGAACTGGCCAATCAACTTGACATGTCCGCATTAAATCGACCGTAACTATTGATTTAGAGCTCAGAATGACATGAATCCAATGCCCACGTTATGGTAGCTCAATTTTCTATATTGTGACAAAATTTCATACTAAAATAGATACAGCCTCCAAAAAATCTAATCTATCCCAAACTGTGTGATGTCATGCATTATGCTTCAATTATAAGCCTTTCCTCAATCGGCACCAATGATCAGCTTAGAATGGTCATTTGAACTGATCAATTAACTTGACATGCCCGCACAAGATCGTCCGTAACTTTTGATTTAGAGCTCAAAATGACATGAATCCAACGCCCACGTTATGATGGCTCAATTTTCTATACTATGACAAAGTTTCGGACTCAAATAGATACACAAAGCCTCCAAGTAATCCAATCTATCCTAAACGGCGTGATGTCATGCGTTACGATTCACTTATAAGTCTTTACAAAATGAGCACCAATGATCATCTTGGAATGATCATTTGAACTGGCCCATCAACTTGACATGTCCGCACTAAATCGTTCGTAACTTTTGATTTAGAGTTCAAAATGACATGAATCCAACACCCACGATATGGTAGCTCGATCTTCAATATTGTGACAAAATTTCAGACTCAAATAGAAATGAGCCATGTAATCTAATCTATCCCAAACTGTGTGATGCCATGCAATATGCTTCACTTATAAGCCTTTACTCAATGAACACCATGATGAGCTTAGAATGATTAGTAGAACTGGCCAATCAACTTGACATCTTTGCACTAAATCATCCGTAACTTTTGATTTAGAGCTCAAAATGACTTGAATCCAACGCCCACGTTGTGCAAGCTCAATTTTCTATACTATTACAAAAGTTGAGACTCAAATAGATACGAAAAACCCTCCAAGTAATCAAATCTATCCCAAACAGTGTGATATCGTGCATTATGCTTCACTTATAAGCCTTACTGAATGAGCACCAATGATCAGCTTAAAATGATCAGTTTAATTGGCCAATCAACTTTACATGTCTGCACTTAATAGTTCGTAACTTTTGATTTAGATCTCAAAATGACATGAATTCAATGCCAGCGTTATGCTAGCTCAGTTTTCTATATTGTTGCAAAATTTATGACTCAAATAGATACGAAAAAGCCTCCAATTAATCCAATCTATCACAAACTGTGTGATGCCATGAATAAGCATTTTCTCAATGAGCACCGATGATCAGCTTAAAATGATCATTTCAATTGAATTATCAACTTGACATGTCTGCACTAAATGATCCGTAACTTTTGATTTAGAGCTCAGAATGACATGAATCAACGCCCTCATTATGCTAGCCAAATTTTCTATACTATGACAAAATTTCAAACTCAAATAGATACAACAAACTCTCCAAGTAATACAATATATCCTAAACTGCATGATGCCATGCATTATGATTCACTTATAAACCTTTACTCAATGGGCACCAATGATTACTTTAGAATGATCAGTGGAACTGAACAATCAACTTGACAAGTCCACACTAAATTGTCCATAACTTTTGATTTAGATCTCAGAATGATATGAATCCGACGCCCACCTTATGCTACCTCAATTTTCTATATTGTGACAAAATTTCAGACTCAACTAGAAACGAACCATGTGATCCAATCTATCCTAAACTGAGTGATGCCATGCATTATGATTCACTTATAAGCCTTTACTTAATGACCACCAATGATCAGCTTAGAATAATTAGTAGAACTGTCCAATCAACTTGACATGTCCGCACTAAATCGACAATAACTTTTGATTTAGAGCTCATAATGACATGAATCCAATGCCCACGTTATGGTAGCTCAATTTTCTATATTGTGACAAAATTTCATACTCAAATAGATACAGCCTCCAAGAAATCTAATCCATCCCAAACTGTGTGATGCCATGCATTATGCTTCACTTATAAGCCTTTTGTCAATCAGCACCAATGATCAGCTTAGAATGGTCATTCGAACTGATCAATTAACTTGACATGTCCGCACAATATTGTTCGTAACTTTTGATTTAGAGCTCCGAATGACATGAATCCAACGCCCACGTTATGATAGCTCAATTTTGTATACTATGACAAAGTTTCGGACTCAAATAGATTCAACAAAGCCTCCAAGTAATCAAATCTATCCCAAACTGCGTGATACTATGCATTATGCTTCACTTATAAGCCTTTACTCAATGAGCACCAATGATCAGCTTATATTGATCAGTTGAACTCGCCAATCAACTTTACATGTCTGCACTAAATAGTTCGTAACTTTTGATTTAGAATTCAAAATGACATGAATGCAATGCCCCCGTTATGCTAGATCAATTTTCTATATTGTGACAAAATTTAAAACTCAAATAGATATGACAAATCCTCCAAGTAATCCAATCTATCCCAAACTGTGTGATGCCATGAATTATGCTTCACTTATAAGTCTTTTCTCAATCAGCACCAATGATCAGCTTAGAATGGTCATTTGAACTTATCAATTCACTTGACATGTCCCCACAATATCCTCCGTAACTTTTGATTTAGAGCTTAGAATTACATGAATCCAGCGCCTATGTTATGCTAGATCAATTTTCTATACTATGACAAAGTTTTGGACTCAAATAGATTCAACAAAGCTTCCAAGTAATCAAATCTATCACAAACAGTGTGATGCCACGCATTATGCTTCACTTATAAGCCTTTACTCAAGGAGCACCAATGATTAACTTAGATTAATTAGTAGAACTGGCCAATCAACTTGACATGTTCGCACTAAATCGTCCGTAACTTTTGATTTAGAGCTCAGGATGACATGAATCCAATGCCCCATTATGGTAGCTCAATTTTCTATACTGTGACAAAATTTCATACTCAAATAGATACAACAAAGCCTCCAAGAAAACCAATCCATCCCAAATTGTGTGATGACATGCATTATGCTTTACTTATAAGCCTTTTCTCAATCAGAACCAATGATCAGATTAGAATGGTAATTTGAACTGATCAATTAACTTAACATGTTCGCACAATATAGTCCGTTACTTTTGATTTAGAGATCAGAATGACATTTATACAACGTCCACGCTATGCTAGCTCAATTTTCTATACTATGACAAAGTTTCGGACTCAAATAGATTCAACAAAGCCTCTAAGTAATCAAATCTATCCCAAACACTTTACTCAATGGGCACCAATGATCACCTAAGAATGATCAGTTGAACTGGCCAATGAAATTTACATGTCTGCGCTAAATAGTCCGTAATTTTTGATTTTGAGCTCAGAATGACATGAATGCAATGACCACGTTATGCTAGCTCAATTTTATATAATGTGACAAAATTTAAGACCCAAATAGATATGAAAAATCCTCCAAGTAATCCAATCTATCCTAAACTGCATGATGCCATGCATTATGCTTCACTTATAACCTTTACTCAATGAGCCTCAATGAGCCTCAATGAGCCTCAATGATCAGCTGAGAATGACATGAATCCAACGCCCACATTATGCTAGCTAAATTTTCTATACTATGACAAAGTTTTAGACTCAAATAGATTCAACAAAGCCTCCCAGTAATCAAATATATCCCGGACTGCGTGATGCCATGCATTATGCTTCACTTATAAGCCTTTACTCAATGAGCACCAATGATCAGCTTAGAATTATCAGTTGAACTGGCCAATCAACTATACATGTCTGCACTAAATAGCGCGTAACTTTTGAATCAGAGCTCAGAATGACATGAATCCAACGCCCACGTTATGCTAGCTCAATTTTCTATACTATAACAAAAGTTTCAGACTCAAGTAGATACGACAAAACTTCCAAATAATCAAATCTATCCCAAACTGCGTGATGATATGCATTTTGATTCAGTTATATGCCTCCACTCAATGAGCACCAATGATCAGCGTAGAATGATCAGTTGAACTTGCCAATCAACTTTACATGTCAGCACTAAATCGTATGTAACTTTTGATTTAGAGCTCAGAATGACATGAATACAATGTCTACATTATGTTAGATCAATTTTGTATTTTGTGCAAAAATTTCAGAGTTAAATAGATACGACAAAGCCTCCAAGTAATCCAATATATCTGAAACTGTGTGATGACATGCATTGTGCTTCACTTATAAGTCTTTAGTCAATGAGCACCAATGATCAGGTTAGAATGATCATTTGAATTGACAAATCAACTTGACATGTCCACAATAAATCATCCGTAACTTTTGATTTAGTGCTCAGAATGACATGAATCCAACGCCCACGTCATGCTAGCTCGATTTTCTATGTTGTGAAAAACATTTCAGGCTCAAATAGATACGGCAAAACGTCCAAGTAATCCAATATATCCGAAACAGCGTGATGACATGCATTATGCTTCACTTATAAGTCTTTACTCAATGAGCAACAATCAACTTCACATATCCGCATTAAATCGATTGTAACTTTTGATTTAGAATTCATAATGACATGATTCCAATGCCCACGTTATGATAGCTCAATTTTCTATACCATGATAAAATTTCAGACCCAAATAAATATGACAAAGTCTCCAAGTAATCCAATAAATCCCAAACTGCGTAATCCATGCATTATGCCTCACTTATAATCCTTTACTCAATGAGCACCAATGATCAGCTTAGAATGATCAGTTGAACTAGCCAATCAACTTGACATTTCCGCACTAAATCATTCGTAACTTTTGATTTAGAGCTCAGAATGACATGAATCCAACGCCCACGTTATGCTAGCTCAATTTTCTATACCATGACCAAACTTCAGACTCAAATAGATACGACAAAGCCTCCAAGTAATCCAATCTATTCTAAACAGAATGACATCATGCATTATGATTCACTTATAAGCCTTTACAAAATGAGCGCCAATGATCAGCTTAGAATGATCATTTGAACTGCCCCATCAACTTGATATGTCCGCACTAAATCGTTCGTAACTTTTGATTTAGAGCTCAGAATGACATGAATCCAACACACACCATATGGTAGCTATATTTTCTATATTGTGACAAAATTTCAGACTCAAATTGAAACGAACCATGTTTGCACTAAATCGTCCGTAACTTTTGTTTTAGAGCTCAGAATGACATAAATCCAACGCCCTCATTATGCTAGCTCAATTTCCTATACTATGACAAAATTTCAGCTCAATTAGATATGACAAAGCCTCCAAGTAATCCAATATATCCCAAACTGCGTGATGCCATGCATTATGCTTCACTTATAAGCCTTTACTAAATGAGCACCAAATGATCAGCTTAGAATGATCAGTTAAACTGGCTATTCAACTTGACAAATCGACACTAAATCGTCCGTAACTTTTGATTTAGAGCTAAAATGACATGAATCCAACAGCCACCTTATGCTTGCTCAATTTTCTATAATGTGAAAAAATTTCAGACTCAAATAGAAACGAACCATGTAATCCATCTATCACAAATTGACTGATGCCATGCATTATGCTTCACTTATAAGGCTTTACTCAATGACCAACAATGATCAGATTAGAATAACTAGTAAAACTGGTCAATCAACTTGACATGTCCGCACTAAATCGTTCGTAACTTTTGATTTAGAGCTCAAAATGACATGAATCCAATGCCCACGTTATGGTAGCTCAATTTTCTATATTGTGACAAAATTTCATACTCAAATAGATATAGCCTCCAAGAAATATAATCCATCCCAAAATGTGTGATGCCATGAATTATGCTTCACTTATAAGTCTTTTCTCAATCAGCACCAATGATCAGCTTAGAATGGTCATTTGAACTTATCAATTGACATGTCCGCACAATATCGTCTGTAACTTTTGATTTAGAGCTCAGAATGACATGAATCCAACGCCCACGTTATGCTCTCTCAATTTTCTATACTATGACAAAGTTTCCGACTCAAACAGATTCAACAAAGCATCCAAGTAATCAAATCTATCACAAACAGCGTGATGCCATGCATTATGCTTCACTTATAAGCCTTTACTCAATGAGCACCAATGATCAGCTTAGATTAATTAGTAGAACTGGCCAATCAGCTTGACATGTCCGCACTAAATCGTCCGTAACTTTTGATTTAGAGTTCAGAATGACATGAATCCAATGCCCACGTTATGCTAGGTCAATTTTCTATACTGTGACCATTTTTCAGACTCAAATAGATACGACAAAGCCTCCAAGTAATCAAATATATCCCAAACTGCGTGATGCTATGCATTATACTTCACTTATAAGCCTTTTCTCTGTGAGCACCAATGATTAGCTTCGATTGATCATTTGATGTGACCAATCAACTTGAAATGTCCGCACAAAATCATCCGTAACTTTTGATTTAGAGCTCAGAATGACATGAATCCAACGTCCACGATATGCTAGCTCAATTTTCTATACTATGAAAAAATTTTCAGACTCAAATAGATACGATAAAGCCTCCAAGTAATCCAATCTATCTTAAACTGCGTGATGCCATGCATTATGTTTCACTTATAAGCCTTTACAAAATGAGTACCAATGATCAGCTTAAAATGATCATTTGAACTGACCAATCAACTTGACATATCCGCAATAAATCGTCTGTAACTTCTGATTTAAATGTCAGAATGAAATGAATCCAATGCCCACGTTATGCTAGCCCAATTTTTCATACTATGACAATTTTTCAGACTCAAATAGATAAGATAGAGATTCGAAGTAAACCAATCTATCCCAAGCTATGTGACGCCATGCATTATCCTTCACTTATAAGCCATTACGCAATGAGCACTAATGATCCGCTTAGATTGATCATTTGAATTGACCAATCAACTTGACATGTCCCCACTAAATCGTCTGTAACTTTTGATTTAGAGCTCAGAATGACATGAATCCAACGTCCACGATATGCTAGCTCAATTTTCTATACTATGAAAAAATTTTCAGACTCAAATAGATACGACAAAGGCTCCAAGTAATCCAATATATACAGAACTGCGTGATATCACGCATTATGCTTCACTAATAACCCTCTACTCAATGAGCACCAATGATAATATTAGAATGATCATTTGAACTGGACAATCACCTTGACATGTCCACCCTAAATCGTCCATAACTTTTGATTTAGAGCTCAAATTACATGAATCTAATGCCTACGTTATGCTAGCTCAATTTTCTATACTATGACAAAATATTAGGCTATAATAGATACGACAAAGCCTCCAAATAATCCAATCTATCGCTAACTACGTGATGCGATGCATTATGCTTCACTTATAAGCCTTTGTTCAATGAGCACCAATGATCAGCTTTGAATGGTTAGTAGAACTGGCTAATCCACTTGACATGTCCACAATAAATCGTCCATAACTTTTGATTTAGAGCTCAAAATGACATGAATACAATGCCCACGTTATGGTAGCTCAAATTTCTATATTGTGACAAAATGTCATACTCAAATAGATAGAACAAAGCCTCTAAGTAAACCAATATATCCCAATTTGCGTGATGCCATGCATTATTCTTCACTTATAAGCCTTTACTCAACGAGCACCAATGAACAGTTTAGAATGGTCATTTGAACTTCCCAATAACCTTTACATGTCTGCACCAAATCGTTCGTAATTTTTGATTTAGAGCTCATAATGACATGAATCCAATGCCCACATTATGCTAGCTCAATTTTCTATATTGCGACAAAATTACACACTCAAATAGATACGAAAAAACCTCCAAGTAATCTAATCTATCCCAAATTGCGTGATGCAATGCATTATGCTTCACTTATAAACTTTTACTCAATGAGCACCAATGACCAGCGTAGAATAATCAGATGAACTTGCAAATCAACTTTACATGTCTGCACTAAATCGTCCGTAACTTTTGATTTAGAATTTAGAATGACATGAATCCAATGCATTCATTATGCTAGCTCAATTTTCTATATTATGACAAAATTTCAGACTTAAATAGATACGAAAAAGCCTCCAAGTAATCCAATCTATCTCAAACTGCGTGATGCCATGCATTCTGCTTCACTTATAAGCCTTTACTCAATGAGCACCAATGATCAGGTTAGAATGATCATTTGAACTGAGTAATTAACTTGACATTTTCGCACTAAATCATTCGTAACTTTTAATTTAGAGCTCAAAATGACATTAATCCAATGCCCATGTTATGCTAGCTCAATTTTTAATATTGTAACAAAATTTCAGACTCAAATAGAAACGAAAAAGTCGCCAAGTAATCCAACATATCCCAAACAATGTGATGCCAGACATTATGCTTCACTTATAAGCCTTTACTTAATGAGCACCAATGATCATGTTAGAATGATCATTTGAACTGACCAATTAACTTGACATGTCCGCACTAAATCGTTCATAACTTTTTATTTAGAGCTCAGAATAACATTATTCCAACGCCCATGTTATGCTAGCTCAATTTTCTATAATATGACAAAGTTTCAGACTCAAATAGATATGACAAACTGTGTGATGCCATGCATTATGTTCACTTATAAGCCTTTACTCAATGAGCACCAATGATCATCTTAGAATGATCAGTTGAACTGGCCAATCAACTTTACATGTCTCCACTAAATCGTTCGTAACGTTATATTTATAGCTTTGAATGACATTAATCCAATGCCCACGTTATGCTAGCTCAACTTTTTATATTGTGACAAAATTTAAGACTCAAATAGATATGACAAATCCTCCAAGTAATCCAATCTATCCCAAACTGCGTGATGCCATGCATTATGCTTCACTTATAAGCCTTTACTTAATTAGCACTAATGATTAGCTTAGAATGATCATTTGAATTGACCAATCAAATTGACATGTCCGCACTATATTGTTCGTAACTTTTGATTTATAGTTCATAATGACATGAATCCAACGCCCACATTATGCTAGCTCAATTTTCTATACTGACAAAACTTAAGACTCAAATAGATAATAATAAGCTTCCAAGTAATCCAATCTATCCCAAACTGCGTGATGCCATGCATTATGCCATGCAATAAATCGTACGAAACTTTTGATTTAGAGCTCAGAGTGACATGAATCTAATGCCCACGTTATGCTAGCTCAATTTTCTATACTATGACAAAATTTTAGACTCAAATAGATACGACAAAGCTTCCAATTAATCCAATCTATCGAAAACTGCGTGATGCATGCATTATGCTTCACTTATAAGCCTTTGCTCAATGAACACCAATGATCAACTTTGAATGATTAGTAGAACTGACTAATCCACTTGACATGTCCACAATAAATCGTACGAAACTTTTGATTTAGAGCTCAGAGTGACATGAATACAATGCCCACGTTATGCTAGCTCAAATTTCTATATTGTGACAAAATGTCAGACTCAAATATATATGACAAAGCCTCCAAGTAATCCAAATATATACGACAAAGCCTCAAATATATCCCAATTTGCGTGATGTCATGCATTATGGTTCACTTATAAGCCCTTACTCAATGAGCGCCAATTATCAGTTTAGAATGGTCATTTGAACTTGCCAATAACCTTTACATGTCTGCACTAAATCGTCCATAATTTTTTATTTAGAGCTCTGAATGACATGAATCCAATGCCCACATTATGCTAGCTCAATTTTCTATATTGTGACAAAATTTCACCCTCAAATAGATACGACAAAGCCTCCAAGTAATCTAATCTATCCCAAATTGCGTGATGCAATGCATTATGTTTCACTTATAAGATTTTACTCAATGCACACCAATGATCAGCATAGAATGGTCAATTGAACTGTCCAATTAACTTGACATGTACGCACAAAATCGACCGTATCTTTTGATTTAGAGCTCAGAATGACATGAATCCAACGCCCACATTATTCTAGCTCAATGTTCTGTACTATGATAATGATTCAGACTCAAATAGATACAACAAAACCTCCAAGTAATCAAATCTATCACAAATTGCGTTATGCTTCATTTATAAGCCTTTACTCAATGAGCACCAATGATCAGCTTAGAATAATCAGTTGAACTTGCAAATTGACTTTACATGTCTACACTAAATCGTACTTAAGTTTTGATTTAGACCTCAGAATGACATCAATCCAATGCCCACGTTATGCTAACTCAATTTTCTATATTATGACAAAATATCATACTCTAATAGATAAGAAAAAGCCTCCAATTTATCCCAAATTATGTGATGCCATGCATTATGATTCACTTATAAGCCTTTATTTAATGAGCACCAATGATGAGCTTAAAATGATCATTTGAACTGACCAATCAACTTGACATGTCCACAATAAGTCGTCTGTAACTTTTTATTTAGAGCTCATAATGACATGAATCCAACACCCACATTATGCTAGCTCAATTTTCTATAATTTGACAAAATTTCATACTCAAATAGATACGACAAGGGCTCCAAGTCATGCAATCTATCCCAAACTGTGTGATGTCATGCATTATGATTCATTTATAAGCCCTTACTCAATGAGCACCAATGATCTACTTAGAATGATTAGTAGAAAAAGCCAATCAACTTGAAATATCCGCAATAAATTGTCCTTAATTTTTTACTTCGAGCTTAGAATGACATGAATCCAATGCCCACGTTATGCTTGCTCAATTTTCTATTCTATAACAAAGTTTCATACTCAAATTGATATGACAAACCCTCCAAGTAATCCAATCTAAGCCTTTATTTAATGAGCACCAATGATCAACTTAGAATGATCATTAGAATTGACCAATAACCTTGACATGTCCGCATTAAATCGTCCGTAACTTTTATTTAGAGCTCAGAATGACATATATCCAATGCCCATGGGTGCTAGCTCAATTTTCTATACTGTGACAAAATTTCAGACTCAAATAGATACGACAAAGCGTCCAATTAATCCAATCTATCCAATATTGGCTAATGCCATGCATTATGCTTCACTTATAAGCCTTTACTCAATGAGCACCAATGATCAGGTTAAAATGATCATTTGAACTAACCAATCAACTTTACATATCTCCACTAAATCGTGCGTAACTTTTGATTTCGAGCTCAGAATGACATTAATCCAATGCCCACGTTATGATAGCTCAATTTTTTATATTGTGATAAAATTTCAAACTCAAATAGACACGACAAAGCATCCAAGTAATCTAATATATAACAAACTGCATGATGTCATGCATTATACTTCACTTATAAGCCTTTACTCAATAAGCACCAATGATCAGATTAGAATGATCATTTGAATTGACTAATCAACTTGACATGTTCGCACGAAATCATCTGTAACTTTTTATTTAGAGCTCATAATGACATGAATCCAACGCCCACATTATGCTAGCTTAATTTTCAATATTATGAAAAATTTTCAGACTCAAATAGATACAACAAAGCCTCCAAGCAATCCAATCTATCCCAAAATGCATGGTGTCATGCATTATGGTTAACTTATAACCCTGTACTCAATGAGCCCCAATGATCAACATAGAATGATCATTTGAACTGGCCAATCAACATGACATGTCCGCCCTAAATCGTTCGTAACTTTTGATTTAGAGCTCAAATTATCTTGAATCCAACGCCCAAATTATGCTAGCTCAATTTTCTATACTATGACAACATTTCAGACTCAAATAGATACGACAAAGCCTCCAATTAATCCAATCTTTCCAAAACTGCCTGATGCCATGCATTATGCTTCACTTACTAAATGAGCACCAATGATCAGATTAAACTTCACATGTACGCACTAAATCGTGCGTAACTTGTTATTTAGAGCTCCGAATAACATGAATCCAAAGCCCACGTTATACTAGCTCAATTTTCTATATTGTGACAAACTTTTAGACTCAAATAGATATGACAAAGCCTCCAGGTAATCCAATCTATCCCAAACTGCGTGATGACATGCATTATGCTTCACTTATAAGCCTTTACTCAATGAGCACATATGATCAGCTTAGAATGATCATTTGAACTGACCAATTAACTTGACATGTCCGCACAAATTCGTCCGTAACTTTTTATTTAGAGGTCAGAATGACATGAATCCGACGCCCACATTATGCTAGTTCAATTTTCTATACTATGATAAAATTTTAGACTCAAATAGATACGACAAAGCCTCCAAGTAATCCAATCTATCGCAAACTGCGTGATCATGCATTATGCTTCATTTATATGCCTTAACTCAATGAGCACCAATGATCACCTTAGAATGATTTGTAGAACTGGCCAATCAACTTGACATATCCACACTAAAATGCGCATAACTTTTGATTTAGAGCTCAGAATGACAAGAATTCAACTCCCACGTTATGCTAGATCAATTTTCGATTCTATGACAAAGTTTCATACTCAAATAGATTTGACAAACCGTCCAAGTAATCCAATTTATCCCAAACTACGTGATGCCATTCATTATGCTTCACTTATAACCCTTTACTCAAGGAGCACCAATGATCATCGTAGAATGGTCATTTGAACTGACCAATTAACTTGTCATGTCCGCACAAAATCGACCGTAACTTTTGATTTATAGCTCAGAATGACATGAATCCAACGCCCACATTATGCTACCTCAATTTTCTATAATATGACAAAATTTCACACTAAAATAGATACGACAAAGCCTCCAAGTAATTAAATCTATCCTAAACTGCGTGATGCCATGCATTATGCTTCACTTATAAGCCTTTACTCAATGAGCACCAATGATCAGCTTAGAATGATCATTTGAACGGACCAATCAACTTTACATGTCCGCACTAAGTCGTCCTTAAATTTTTATTTAGAGTTCAGAATGACATGAATCCAATGCCCACGTTAGGCTAGGTCAATTTTCTATATTGTGACCAAATTTTGGTCTGAAATAGATACGACAAAGCCTCCAAGTAATCCAATCTATCCCAAACTGCGTGATGTCATTTATTATGCTTCATTTATAAGCCTTTACTCAATGAGCACCAATGATCAGCTTATTAGTAGAACTGGCCAATCAACTTGACATGTCCGTGCTAAATCGTCCTTAACTTTTGATTTAGAGCTCATAATGACATGAATCCAATGCCCACGTTATGCTAGCTCAATTTTCTATTCTATGACAAAGTTTCAGACTCAAATTGATCTGACAAACCCTACAAGTAATCCAATCTATCCCAAATTGTGTGATGTCATGCATTATACTTCACTTATAAGGCTTTACTCAATGAGCACCAATGATTAGCTTAAAATGATTCTTTTAATTGACCAATCAACTTGACATGTCCGCAATAAATCCTCCGTAAGTTTTGATTTAGAGCTCAGAATGGCATGAATCCAACGCCCACATTATCCTAGCTCAATTTTCTATACTATGACAAAATTTAAGACTCAAATAGATACGTCAACGCCTCAAAGTAATCCAATATATCCCAAACTGCGTGATGCCATGCATTATGCTTCGCTTATACCCGTTTACTCAATGAGCACAAATGATCAGATTAGAATGATCATTTGAGTTGAGCGATTAACTTGAAATGTCTGCACTAAATCATCCGTAACTTTTTTTTAGAGCTCATAATGACATGAATCAGACGCCCACATTATGCTAGCTTAATTTTCTATATTATGACAAAATTTCAGACTCAAATAGATATGACAAAGCCTCCAAATAATCCAATACATCACAAACTGTATGGTGTCATGCATTATGCTTCACTTATAAGCCTTTGCTCAATGAACACCAATGATCAGCTTATAATGATAATTTGAATTGACCAATCAACTTGACATGTTCGCACTTATCGTCCGTAAGTTTTGATTTAGAGCTCAGAATGACATGAATCCAACTCCCACATTATGTTAGCTCAATTTTCTATACTATAAAAAATTTCAGACTCAAATAGATACGACAAAGCTTTTAAGTTATTCAATCTATCCCAAAATGCGTGGTGTCATGCATCATGCTTCACTTATAACACTCTACTCAACGAGCCCCAATGATCAACATAGAATGATCATTTGAACTGTCCAATCAACTTGACATGTCCATACTAAATTGTCAGTAACTTTCGATTTAGAGCTCCAATTGACTTGAATCCAACGCCTCCATTATGGTAGCTCAATTTTCTATAATATGACAAAATTGCAAACTACAATAGATATGACAAAGCCTCTAATGAATCCAATCTATCCAAGACTGCTTGATGCCATGCATTATGCTTCACTTATAAGCCTTTACTCAATGAGCACCAATGACCAGCTTAGAATGGTTAGTAGATCTGGCTAATCAACTCGACATTTACGCACTAAATCGTCCATAACTTTTGATTTAGAGCTCCGAATGACATGAATCCAATGGCCCCGTTATTCTTGCTCAATTTTCTATATTGTGACAAAATTTTAGACTCAAATAGATACGATAAAGCCTCCAAGTAATCCAATCAATTCCAAATTGTGTGATGTCATGCATTATGCTTTGCTTATTAGCCTTTACTCAATGAGCACCAATGATCGGCTTAGAATGGTCATTTGAACTGACCAATAACTTGACAAGTTTGCACAAAATCGACTGTAACTTTTTATTTACGGCTCAGAATGACATGAATACAACGCCCATGTTATGGTAGTTGAATTTTCTATACTATGACAAAGTTTTAGACTCAAATAGATAAGACAAAGTCTCCAACTAATCAAATGTATCCCAAACTGTGTGATGCCATGCATTATGATTCACTTATAAGCCTTTATTCAATAAGCACCAATGATCAGTTTAGAATGATCAGTTGAACTTGCAATCAACTTTACATGTATGCACTAAATTGTCCGTAACTTTTGATTTAGTGCTCAGAATGACATGAATCAAGTGCCCATGTTATGCTAGCTCAATTTTCTATATTGTCCCAAAATTTCAGACTCAAATAGATACGACAATGCTTCCATGTAATGCAATATATTCCAAACTGCGTGATTCGATGCATTATGCATCACTAATAAGCCTTTTCTCAATGAGCACCACTGATCAGGTTAGAATGATCAGTTAAATTGGCCAATCAACTTGACATGTCATCACTAAATCGTTCGTAACTTTTGATTTAAAACTCTGAATGACATGAATACAATGCCCACGTCATGCTAGCTCAATTTTCTATATTGTGACAAAATTTCAGACTCAAATAGAAACGAAAAAGCGTCCATGCAATCCAATCTATCCCAAACTGCGTGATGCCATGCATTATGTTTCACTTATAAGGCTTTACTCAATAAGCACGAATGATCAGCTTAGAATTATTAGCAGAATTTGCCAATCAACTTGAAATGTTCGCACTATTGTCCGTAACTTTTGATTTGTAGCTCAGAATAACATTAATCCAATGCCCATGTATACGCTAGCTCAATTTTCTATATTGTGACAAAATTTCATACTCAAATAGATACGACAAAGCCTTCAAGTAGTCCAATATGTCTCAAACTGCGTGATGCCATGTATTATACGTCACTTATAAGCTTTTACTCAATGAGCACCAATGAAAAGGTTAGAATGATCATTTGAACTGACCAATTAACTTGACATGTCCACACCAAATTGTTCGTAACTTTTTTATTTAGAGCTCAGAATAACATGAATCCAACGCCCACGTTATGCTAGCTCAATTTACTATACTACGACAAAGTTTTAGACTTAAATAGATACGAAAAAGCCTACAAGTAATCAAATTTATCCCAAAATGCATGATACCAGGCATTATGCTTCACTTATAAGCCTTTACTCAATGAGCACCAATGGTCTGCTTAGAATGATAAGTTGAACTGGCCAATCAACTTTACATGTCTGTGCTAAATCATCCGTAACTTTTGATTTAAAGCTCATAATGACATTAATCCAATGCCCACGTTATGTTAGCTCAATTTTTTTATATTGTGACAAAACCTCAGCCTCAAATAGATACGAAATACCATCCAGGTAATCTAATCTATCACAAACTGCGTGATGTCATGCATTATGCTTCACTTATAAGCCTTTAGTCAATGAGCACCAATGATCAGCTTAGAATGATTATTTGAACTAACCAATTAACTTGACATATCCGCACCAAATCGTCCGTAACTTTTGATTTAGAGCTCAGAATGACATGAATCCAATGTCCACATTATGCTAGCTCAATTTTCTATACAATGACAAAATTTCATACTCAAATAGATACGACAAAGCCTCAAGTAATCAAATCTAGCCCAAACTACGTGATGCCATGTATTATGCTTCACTTATGACCCTCTACTCAATGAGCCGCAATGATCAACATAGAATGATCATTTGAACCGGCCAATCAACTTGACATGTACGCCCTAAAACATCCGTAACATTTGATTTAGAGCTCAAATTGACATGAATCTAACGCCCATGTTATGCTAGCTCAATTTTCTATATTATGACAAAATTTTAGATTCAAAGAGATACGACAAAGGCTCCAAGTAATCCAATCTTTCCCAAACTATGTGATGCCATGCATTATGCTTCACTTGTAAGCCTTTATTCAATGAGCACCAGTGATCAGCTTAGAACGATTAGTTGAACTGGCCAATAAACTTGACATGTTTGCACTAAATCGTCCGTATCTTATATTTTAGATCTCAGAATGATATGAATCCAATGCCCACCTTATGGTAGCTTAATTTTCTGTATTGTGGGAAAATCTCAGACTCAAATAGGTAAGACAAAGCCTCCAAGTAGTCCAATCTATCCCAAACTACGTGATGCCATGCATTATGTTTCAATTATAAGCCTTACAAATGATCACCTTAGAATAGTTATTTGAACTGACCAATTAACTTGACATGTCCGCAATAAATCGTCCATAAGTTTTGATTTAGAGATTTGAATGACATGAATCCAACGCCCACATTGTGCTAGCTCAATTTTCTATACTATGAGAAATTTTCAAACTCAAAAAGATACGACAAAGCCTCCAAGTAATCAAATTATCCCAAACTGCGTGATGCCATGCATTATCCTTGACTTATAAGCCCTTACTCAATGAGCACCAATGATTATCTTAGAATGATCACTTGAACTTGCCAATCAACTTTACATGTCAGAACTAAATCGTCCGAAACTTTTGATTCAAAGCTCGGAATCACATGAATCCAATGCCCACGTAAAGCTAGCTCAATTTTCTATGTTTTGACAAAGTCTGCAAGTAATCCAATCTATCCCAAGCTGCGTGATGCCATGAATTATGCTTCCTTTGTAAGCCTTTACTCAATGAGCACTAATGATCAACTTAGAATGATTAGTAGAACTGGCCAATCAACTTGACATGTCCGCACTAAATCGTTCTTAACTTTTGATTTAGAGCTCAGAATGACATGGATCCAACGCATACATTATGCTAGCTTAATTTTCTATTCTATAAAAAAGTTGCAGACTCAAAATTATATGATAAACCCTCCACGTAATCAAATCTATCCCAAACTGCGTGTTGCCATGCATTATGGTCACTTATAAGCCTTTACTCAATGAGCACCAATGATGAGCTTAGAATGATCATTTGAACTGATCAATCAGCTTGACATGTCCGCACTAAATCGTCCGTAACTTTTGATAGAGCTCATAATGGCATGAATCCAACGCCCACATTATGCTAGCTCAATGTTCTATACTATGAGAAAATTTCAGACTCAAATAGATACAACATTGCCTCCAAGTAATACAATATATCCCAAACTACGTGATGCCATGCATTATGCTTCACATATAGGCCTTTACTGAAAGAGCACCAATGATCAGCTTAGAATGATCAGTTAAACTGGCCAATCAACTTGACATATCCACACTAAATCATCCATAACTTTTGATTTAGAGCTCAAAATGACATGAATCCAACGCCAACGTTATGCTAGCTCAATTTTCTATACTATGACAAAGTTTCAGACTCAAATAGATACGCCAAAATCTCCAAGTAATCAAATCCAATCCAAACTCCGTGATGCCATGCATTCTGCTTAACTTAGAAGCCTTTACTCAATGAGCACCAATGATGAGCTTATAATGATCAGTTGAAATGCCCAATGTATGCATTAAATCGTACGTCACTTTTGATTTAGATCTCAAAATGACATTAATCCAATTCCCTCATTATGCTAGCGCAATTTTTTATATCTTGACCTAATTTCAGACTCAAATAGATACGAAAAAAGCCTTCAAGTAATCTAATCTACCACAAACTGTGTGATGTCATGCGTTATGCTTCACTTATAAGCCTTTACTCAATGAGCACCAATGGTCAGCTTAGAATGATCATTTGAATTGACCAATCAACTTGACATGTCCGCACAAAATCGTCCGTTACTTTTGATTTAGAGCTTATAATGACATGAACCGAATGCCCACATGATGCTAGCTCAATTTTCTATTCTATGACACAATTTATGACTCAAATAGATACGAGAAAGCATCCAAATAGTCCAATCTATCCCAAACTGCGTAATGTCATGCATAATGCTTCACTCAATGAGCCCCAATGATCAACATAGAATGATCATTTGAGCTGGCCAATCAACTTGACATGTCCGCCCTAAATCGCCCGTAGCTTTTTATTTAGAGCTCAAATTGACTTGAATCCAATGCCCACATTAATCTAACTCAATTTTCTATACTATGACAAAATTTCAGACTCAAATAGATACAACAAAGCCTCCAATTTATCAAATCTATCCAAAACTGCGTGATGTCATGCATTATGCTTCTCTTATAAGCCTTTACTCAATGAGCACCAATGATCAGCTTAGAATAATAAGTTGAACTTCCAAAACATGTCTGCACTAAATCATCCGTAACTATTGATTTAGAGCTTAGATTGACATGAACTTAACGCCCAAGTTATTCTAGCTCAATTTTCTATACTATGACAAAATTTTAGACTCAAATAGATACGACAAAGCCATCAAGTAATCCAATCTATCCCAAACTGTGTGAAGTCATGCATTATGCTTCACTTATAAGCGTTTACTTAATGAGCACCAATTATCAGCTTAGAATGATCAATTTAACTGGCCAATCAACTTTACATGTTTGCACAAAATCGTCCGTAATTTTTGATTTAGAGCTCAGAATGGCATGAATCCAATGCCTACGTTATGCTAGCTCAATTTTCTATATTGTTACAAAATTTCAAACTCAAATAGATACGACAAAGCCTCAAGCTAATCTAATATATCCCAAACTACATGATGCCATGCATTATGCTTCACTTATCAGCATTTACTCAATGAGCACCAATGATTAGCTTAGAACGATCATTTGAACTGACCAATCAACTTGACAAGTCCACACTAAATCGTTCGTAACTTTTGATTCAGAGCTCAGAATGACATGAATCCAACGCCCACTTTATGCTAACTCAATTTTCTATACTATGACAAAATTTCAGACTTAAATATATACGACAAAGCCGCATAGTAATCCAATCTATCCCAAAATACGTGATGTCATGCATTATGCTTCACTTATAACCCTCTTCTCAACGAGCACCAATGATCAGCTTAGAATGATCATATTAACTGGCCAATCAACTTGACATATCTGCCCTTAATCGTCCGTAACTTCTGATTTAGAGTTTAGATTGACATGAATCCAACGCCCACGTTATTCGAGCTAAATTTTCTATTCTATGAGAAAATTTCAGACTTAAATAGATACAACAAAGACTACAAGTAATCCAATCTATCCCAAACTGCATGAGGTCCTGCATTATGTTCACTTATAAGCCTTTACTCAATGCGCACCAATTATCAGATTAGAGTGATTAGTAGAACTGGCCAATAAACTTGACATAACCGCACTAAATTGTCTGTCACTTTTGATTTAGAGCTCAGAATGACATGAATCGAACGCCCCCGTTATGCTAGCTCAATTTTCTATATTGTGACAAAATTTTAGATTCAAATAGATACCACAAAGCTTCTAAGTTATCCAATCTACCCCAAACTACGTGATGCCATGCATTATGCTTCACTTATAAGCCTTTACTCAATGAGCACTAACGATCAGCTTAGAATGATCATTTGAACTAACCAATTAACTTGACATGTCCATACTAAATCGTTCGTAACTTTTTTTTTAGAGCTCACAATGACATGAATCCAACGACAACGTTCTGCTAGCTCAATTTTCTATACTATGACAAAGTTTTAGACTCAAATAGATACGACAAAGCTTCCAAGTAATCAAATCTATTCCAAACTCTGTGATGCCATGCATTATGCTTCACTTATAAACCTTTACTCAACGAGCACCAATGAACAACTTAGAATGATCAGTTCAACTGGCCAATCAACTTTACATGTATGCACTAAATCGTTCGTATCTTTTGATTTAGAACTCAGAATGACATGAGTCCAAGGCCCACGTTATGCTAGCTCAATTTTCTTTATTGTGACAAAAATTTCATACTCAAATAGATACGACAAAGCCTCAAAGTAATCTAATATATCCCAAACTGCGTGATGCCATGCATTATGCTTCACTTATATGCCTTTACTCAATGAGCACCTATGATCAGCTTAGAATGATCATTTGAATTGACAAATCAACTTGACATGTCCGCACAAAATTGTCCGTTACTTTTGATTTAGAGCTTATAATGACATGAACCGAATGCCCACATGATGCTAGCTCAATTTTCTATACTATGACGAAGTTTCACACTCAAATAGGTACGACAAAGCTTCCAAGTAATCAAATCTATTCCAAACTGTGTGATGCCATGCATTATGCTTCACTTATAAACCTTTACTCAACGAGCACCAATGATCAGCTTAGAATGATCAGTTGAACTGGCCAATCAACTTTACATGTATGCACTAAATCGTTCGTATCATTTGATTTAGAGCTCAGAATGACAAGAATCCAATGCCCACGTTATGCTAGCTCAATTTTATTTATTGTGACAAAATATCATACTCAAATATATACGACAAAGCGTCCAAGTAATCTAATCTATCCCAAACTGCGTGATGCCATGCATTATGCTTCACTTATAAGCCTTTACTCAATGAGCACCAATGATCAGCTTAGAATGATCATTTGAATTGACCAATCAACTTGACATGTCCGCACAAAATCGTCCGTTACTTTTGATTTAGAGTTTATAATGACATGAACCGAATGCCCACATGATGCTAGCTCAATTTTCTATACTATGACAAAATTTAAGACTCAAATAGATACGACAAAGCCTCCAAATAATCCAATCTATCCCAAACTACGTAATGTCATGCATTATGCTTCACTCAATGAGCCCCAATGATCAACATAGAATGATCATTTGAGCTGGCCAATCAACTTGACATGTCCGCCCCAAATCGTCCATAGCTTTTTATTTAGAGCTCAAATTGACTTGAATCCAACACCCACATTAATCTAGCTCAATTTTCTATACTATGACAAAATTTAAGACTCAAATAGATACAACAAAGCCTCCAATTTATCCAATCTATCCAAAACTGCGTGATGCCATGCATTATGCTTCTCTTATAAGCCTTTACTCAATGAGCACCAATGATCAGCTTAGAATAATAAGTTGAACTTCCAAAACATGTCTTGACGAAATCATCCGTAACTATTGATTAAGAGCTAAGATTTACTTGAATTTAATGCCCAAGTTATTCTAGCTCAATTTTCTATACTATGACAAAATTTCAGACTTAAATAGATACAACAAAGACTACAAGTAATCCAATCTATCCCAAACTACAGGAGGTCATGCATTATGCTTCACTTATAAGCCTTTATTCAATGGGCACCAATGATCAGATTAGAGTGATTAGTAGAACTGGCCAATAAACTTGATATAACCGCACTAAATTGTCTGTCACTTTTGATTTATAGCTTAGAATGACAAGAATCGAACGTCCACGTTATGCTAGCTCAATTTTCTATATTGTGACAAAATTTTAGACTCAAATAGATACCACAAAGCCTCTAAGTAATCCAATCTACCCCAAACTACGTGATGTCATGCATTATGCTTAACTTATAAGCATTTACTCAATGAGCAATAACGATTAGCTTAGAATGATCATTTGAACTAACCAATAAATTTGACATGTCCGTACTAAATCGTTCGTAACTTTTTATTTAGAGCTCACAATGACATGAATCCAACGGCAACGTTATGCTAGCTCAATTTTCTATAATATGACAAAATTTCCGACTCAAATAGATACGACAAAGCTTCCAAGTAATCAAATCTATTCCAAACTGTGTGATGCCATGCATTATGCTTCACTTATAAACCTTTACTCAACGAGCACCAATGATCAGCCTAGAATGATCAGTTGAACTGGCCAATCAACTTTACATGTATGCGTTAAATCGTTCGTATCTTTTGATTTGGAGCTCAGAATGACATGAATCCAATGCCCACGTTATGCTAGCTCAATTTTTTTTATTGTGACAAAATTTCTTACTCAAATAGATACGACAAAGCCTCAAAGTAATCTAATATATCCCAAACTGCGTGATGCCATGCATTATGCTTCACTTATAAGCCTTTACTCAATGAGCACCAATGATCAGTTTAGAAAGATCATTTGAACTGACCAATCAACTTGACATGTGCGCACAAAATTGTCTGTAACTTTTGATTTAGTGCTCAGAATGACATGAATCCAACGCCATCATTATGCTAAGTCAATTTTCTATATGTTGACAAAATTTCAGACTAAAATAGATACGACAAAGCCTCTAAGTAATCCAATCTATCCCAAACTGCGTGATGTCATGCATTATGTTTCACTTGTAAGTGTTTACTCAATCAGCACCAATGATCAGCTTAGAATGATATGTTGAACTGGCCAATCAACTTGACATATCTGCACTAAATCGTATGTAACTTTTGATTTAGAGCTCAGAATGACATGAATCCAATGCCCACATTATGCTAGCTCAATTTTCTATATTGTGACAAAATTTCAGACTAAAACAGATTCGAAAATGACTCCAAGTAATCAAGTATATCCCAAACTGCGTGATATGATGAATTATGCTTCACTTATAAGCCTTTACTAGATCAGCGCCAATGATTAGCTCAGAATGATCATTTCAACTGACCAATCAACTTGACATGTCCGCATTAAATCGTCCATAACATTTGATTTAGACCTCAGAATGACATGAATTCAATGCCCACGTTATGCTAGTTCAATTTTCTATATTGTGACAAAATTTCAGACTCAAATAGATACGACAACGCCTCCAAATAATCCAATCTATCCCAAAATGCGTGATGTCATGCGTTTTGCTTCACTTTTAAGCATTACTCAATGTGCACCAATAATCAGCTTAGAAATATCATTTGAATCTGGCTAATCAACTTAACATGTCTGACTAAATCGCCTGTAACTTTTGATTTAGAGCTCAGAATGACATAAATCCAACGCCCACGTTATGCTAGCTCAATTTTCAATACTATGACAAAATTTCAGACTCAAATAGATACGACAAAGGCTCCAAGTAATCCAATCTATCCCAAACTGCGTGATGCCATGCATTATGTTTCACTTGTAAGCCTTTACTCAATGAACACTAGTGATCAAATTAGAATGATCAGTTGAACTGGCCACTTAACTTGAAATGTTTGCACTAAATTGTCCATAACTTTTGATTTAGATCTCAGAATGACATTAATCAAACGCCCACGTTATGCTAGCTCAATTTTGTATATTGTGACAAAATTTCAAACTCAAATAGATTCGAAAAAGCCTGCAAGGAATCCAATCTATTCCAAATTGTAGGATGCCATGCATTATGCTTCACTTATAAGCCTTTACTCAATGAGTACCAATGATCAGCTTAGAATGATCAGTTGAACTGGCCAACCATTTTTACATGTTTGCAATAAATCATCCGTATCTTTTGTTTTAGAGCTCATAATGACATGAATCTATTGCCCTAGTTATGCTAGCTCAATTTTCTATTTTGTTACAAAATTTCATCCTCAAATAGATACGACAAAGCTTCCAAGTAGTCTAATCTATCCCGAACTGCGTGATGCCATGCATTATGCTTCACTTATAACCCTTTACTCAATGACCACCAATGATAAGCTTAGAATGATCATTTGAACTGACCAATCAACTTGACATGTCCGCACTAAATCGTCCTAACTTTAGATTTAGGGCTCAGAATGACATGAATCCAACGCCCACATTATGCTAACTCAATTTTCTATACTATGACAAAATTTAGACTGAAATAGATACGACAAAGGCTACAAGTAATCCAATGTATAACAAGCTGCGTGATGTCATGCATTATGCTTCACTTATAACCCTCTACTCAATGAGCACGAATGATCAGCTTTGAATGATCATTTGAACTGCCCAATCAACTTGACATATCCGCCCTAAATCGTCTGTAACTCTTTATTTAGGGCATAGATTGACATGAATCCAACACCCACGTTATGTTAGCTCAACTTTCTATACTATGACAAAATTTCATACTCAAATAGATATGACAAAACCCCTAAGTAATCCAATCTATCCCAAACTACGTGAGGTCATGCATTATGCTTCACTTATAAGCCTTTACTCAATGAGCGCCAATGATCGGCTTAGAATGATTAGTAGAACTCGCCAATCAACTTGACATGTCCGCACGAAATTGTCCGTAAATTTTGATTTAGTGCTCAGAATGACATGAATCCAATGCCCACGTTATGGTAGCTCAATTTTCAATATTGTGACAAAATGTCCGACTGAAATAGATATGACAACGCCTCCAAATAATCCAATCTATCCCAAAATGCGTGATGTCATGCGTTTTGCTTCGCTTTTAAGCATTACTCAATGAGCACCAATAATCAGCTTAGAAATATCATTTGAATCTGGCCAATCAACTTAACATATCTGACTAAATCGTCAGTAACTTTTGATTTAGAGCTCAGAATGACATAAATCCAACGCCCACGTTATGCTAGCTCAATTTTCAATACTATGACAAAATTTCAGACTCAAATAGATACGACAAAGCTTACAAGTAATCCAATCTATCCCAAACTTTGTGATGCCATGCATTATAATTCATTTATTGGCCTTTACTCAATGAGAACCATTGAAACATTTAGAATGATCATTTTATCTAGCCGATCAACTTGACATGTCAACACTAAATCGATTGTCAAATTAGATTTAGAGTTCAGAATAACACGAACCTAATGCCTATGTTAAGCTAGCCCAATTTTCTATATTGTGATAAAATTTCGAAATGAAATAGATATGACAAAGCCTCCAAGAAATCCAATCTATCCCAAATTGCCTGATGCCATGCATTATGCTTCACATATGAGGTTTTAGTCAATGAGCACCAATGATCATTTTAACTTGCGGATCAACTTAACATGTCCTCACTAAATCGTCCATAACTTTTGATTTAGAGCTCAGAATGACATGAATCCAATGCCTACGTTATGCTA
Source organism: Pugionium cornutum (assembly GCA_018901935.1). Lineage (NCBI taxonomy): Eukaryota > Viridiplantae > Streptophyta > Magnoliopsida > Brassicales > Brassicaceae > Pugionium > Pugionium cornutum. The sequence continues at coordinate 28,783,548 of CM032165.1, forward strand.
GCTCAATTTTCTCTATTGTGACAAAATTTCAGACTCAAATATATACGACAAAGGCTACAAGTAATCCAATATATACCAAACTGCGTGAGGCCATACATTATATTTCACTAGTAAGCCTTTACTCAATGAGCACCAGTGATCAGATTAGAATGATCATTTGAACTGACCAATTAACTTGACATGTCCACACTAAATCGTTCGTAACTTTTGATTTAGAGCTTAGAATGACATTAATGAAACGCCCATGTTATGCTACTTCAATTTATTATACTCTGACAAAGTTTCAGACTTAAATAGATCCAACAAAGCCTCCAAGTAATTAAATCTATCCCAAACTGCGTGATGCGATGCATTATGCTTCACTTATAAGCCTTTACTAAAAGAGTACCAGTGAATAGCTTAGAATGATCAGTTGAACTGGCCAATCAGCTTTACATGTGTGCACTAAATTGTCCGTAACTTTTGATTTAGAGCGCAAAATGACATGAATCCAATGCCCACGTTATGCTAGCTCAATTTTCTATATTGTGACAAAATTTCAGACTTAAATAGTTACGACAAACCTTCCAAGTAATATAATATATCCCAAACTGCATGATGCAATGCATTATGCTTCACTAATATGCCTTTACTCAATGAGCACCAATGATCAGCTTAGAATTACTAGTTGAACTAACTAATCAACTTTACATATCTACACTAAATTGTCTTTAACTTTTGATTTAGAGCTCAGAATGACATGAATCCAATGCCTACGTTATCCTACTCAATTTTGTATACTGTGACAAAAATTTCATACTCAAATAGATACGACAAAGGCTCCAAATAATCCAATCTATTTCAAACTGCATCATGTCGTGCATTACTATTCACTTATAAGCCTTTACTCAATGAGCACCAATGATCAGCTTAGAATGATCATTTGAACTGACCAATTAACATGACATGTCCGCACTAAATCGTTCGTAACTTTTGATTTAGAGTTCAGAATGACATTAATCAAACGCCCATGTTATGCTAGCTCAATTTTCTATAATATCAAAAGTTTGTGACTCAAATAGATACAACAAAGCCTCCAAGTAATGAAATTTATCCCAAACTGTGTAATGACATGCATTATGGTTCACTTATAAGCCTTTACTCAATGAGTACCAATGATCAGGTTAAAATGATCACTTGAACTGGCCAATCAACTTTACATGTTTGAACTAAATCGTCCATATCTTTTGTTTTAGCGCTCAGAATGACATGAATCTAATGGCCACGTTATGCTAACTCAATTTTCTATATTGTTACAAAATTTCAGACTCAAATAGATACAACAAAGCCTCCAAGTAATCTAATCTATCCCGAACTGCGTGATGCCATGTATTATGCTTCTCTTATAAGCCTTTACTCAATGAGCACCAATGATCAACTTAGAATGATCATTTGAACTGACCAATCAACTTGATATCTTCGCACTAAATCGTCCGTAATTTTTGATTTCGGGCTCAGAATGACATGAATCCAACGTTCACATTATGCTACCTCAATTTTTTATACTATGGCAAAATTTACGACTCAAATAGATAAGACAAAGCCTCCAAGTAATCCAATCTATCCCAAAGTTTGTGAGGTCATGCATTATGCTTCACTTATAAGACTTTACTCAATGAGCACCAACGATTAGGTTAGAATGATTATTTGAACTGGCCAATTAACTCGACATGTACGCACTAAATCGTTCGTAAATTTTTTTTTAGAGCTTACAATGACATCTATCCAACACCCACGTTATGCTACCTCAATTTTCTATACTATGACAAAGTTTCAGACTCAAAGAGATAGGACAAAGCTTCCAAGTAATCCAATCTAACCCAAACTGCATGATGTCATACATTACGCTTAACTTATAACCATCTACTCAATGAGCACCAATGATCAGCTTAGAATGATCATTTAAACTGGCCAATCAACTTGACATGTTTGCCCTAAATCATCCGTAACTTTTGATTTAGAGCTTAGATTGACATAAATTCAGTGCCCATATTATGCTAGCTCAATTTTCTATACTATGACAAAGTTTCATACTCAAATAGATACTAGAAGGCTTCCAAGTAATCATATCTATCCCAAACTTTGTGATGCCATGCATTATGCTTCACTTATAAGGCTTTACTCAATGAGCACCAGTGATCAGTTGAACTGGCCAATCAACTTTACATGTCGGCACTAAATTGTCTGTAACTTTTGATTTAGAGCTCTAAATGACATGAATCCAATGCCCACGTTATGCTAGCTCAATTTTCTATATTGTGACAAAATTGCAGACTCAAATAGACACGACAAACCTTCCAAATAATCTAATATATCCCAAATTGCGTGATGCCATGCATTATGCTTCACTTATAAACCTTTATTCAATGAGCACCAATGACCAACTTACAATGATCATTTGAACTGACCAATCAACTTGATAATTCCACACTAAATTGTCCGTAACTTTTGATTTAGAGCTGAGAATTACATAAATCCAACGCCCACATTATGCTAACTCAATTTTCTATATTATGACAAAATTTCACACTCAAATAGATACGACAAAGGCTCCAAGTAATCCAATCTATCCCAAACTGCGTGATGCCATGCATTATGTTTCACTTGTAAGCCTTTACTCAATGAACACCAGTGATCAAATTAGAATGATCAGTTGAACTGGCCACTTAACTTGAAATGTTTGCACTAAATTGTCCATAACTTTTGATTTAGATCTCAGAATGACATTAATCAAACGCCCACGTTATGCTACCTCAATTTTGTATATTGTGACAAAATTTCAAACTCAAATAGATTCGAAAAAGCCTCCAAGGAATCCAATCTATTCCAAATTGCAGGATGCCATGCATTATGCTTCACTTATAAGCTTTTACTCAATGAGTACCAATGATCAGCTTAGAATGATCAGTTGAACTGGCCAACCATTTTTACATGTTTGCAATAAATCATTTGTATCTTTTGTTTTAGAGCTCATAATGACATGAATCTATTGCCTTCGTTATGCTAGCTCAATTTTCTATTTTGTTACAAAATTTCAGCCTCAAATAGATACGACAAAGCTTCCAAGTAGTCTAATCTATCCCGAACTGCGTGATGCCATGCATTATGCTTCACTTATAACCCTTTACTCAATGAGCACCAATGATAAGCTTAGAATGATCATTTGAACTGACCAATCAACTTGACCTATCCGCACTAATTCGTCCTTAACTTTAGATTTAGGGCTCAGAATGACATGAATCCAACGCCCACATTATGCTAACTCAATTTTCTATACTATGACAAAATTTAGACTAAAATAGATACGACAAAGGCTCCAAGTAATCCAATGTATCACAAGCTGTGTGATGTCATGCATTATGCTTCACTTATAACCCTCTATTCAATGAGCACCAATGATCAGCTTTGAATGATCATTTGAACTGCCCAATCAACTTGACATATCCGCCCTAAATCGTCTGTAACTCTTTATTTAGGGCTTACCGTGAAGTCATAAGTTCTCTCTTGCCGCCTGATAAGAACGAATCATAGCAAAGTGAAGCGATCATGAATCCAACACCCACGTTATGTTAGCTCAACTTTCTATAGTATGACAAAATTTCATACTCAAATAGATCTGACAAAACCCCTAAGTAATCCAATCTATCCCGAACTGCGTGAGGTCATGCATTATGCTTCACTTATAAGCCTTTACTCAATGAGCGCCAATGATCGGCTTAGAATGATTAGCAGAACTCGCCAATCAACTTGACATCTCCGCACGAAATTGTCCGTAAATTTCGATTTAGTGCTCAGAATGACATGAATCCAATGCCCACGTTATGGTAGCTCAATTTTCAATATTGTGACAAAATGTCGGACTGAAATAGATACGACAAAGCCTCCAAGTAATCAAATCTATCCTAAACTGTGTGATGCCATGCATTATGCTTCACTTATAAACCTTCACTCAATGAGCACCAATGATCAGCATAGAATGATCATTTGATCTGACCAATCAACTTGACATATCCACACTAAATCGTCCATAACGTTTGATTTAGAACTCAGAATGACATGAATTCAATCTCCACGTTATGCTACCTCAATTTTCTATATTGTGACAAAATTTCAGACTCAAATAGATTCGAAAAAGCCTCCGAGTAATCCAATATATCCCAAACTGCTTGATAAGATGCATTGTGCTTCACTAATAAGCCTTTACTCCATTAGTGCCAATGATTAGCTCAGAATGATCATTTCAACTAACCAATATACTTGACATGTCCTCATTAAATCGTACGTAACTTTTGATTTAGAGCTGAGAATGACATGAATCCAATGCTAGATCAATTTTCTATACTATGACAAAATTTCAGAATCAAATAGATATGAAAAAGCTTCCAAGTAAAGCAATCTATCCCAAACTGCATGATGTCTTGCATTATAATTCATATATTAGCCTTTACTCAATGAGAACCATTGATCCGTTTAGAATGATCATTTTATCTAGCCGATCAACTTGACATGTCAACACTAAATCGTTTGTCAATTTAGATTTCGACCTCAGAATGACACGAATCCAATTCTCATGTTAATCTAGCTCAATTTTCTATATTGTGATAAAATTTAGGAATAAAATAGATACGACAAAGACTCCAAGTAATCCAATCTATCCCAAATTGCATGATGTCATGTATTATGCTTCACTTTTGAGGTTTTAATCAATGAGCACCAATGATCAGTTTATAATGATCATTTTAACTTGCTGATCAACTTAACATGTCCTCACTAAATCATACATAACTTTTGATTTAGAGCTCAGAATGATACGAATCCAACGCCCACGTTATGCTAACTCAATTTTCTATTTTGGGACAAAATTTCAGACTCAAATAGATACGACGAAGCCTCCAAGTAATCCAATATATCCCAAACTTCATCATGCCATGCATTATGCTTCACTCATAAGCCTTTACTCAATGAGCACCAATGATCAGTTTAGAATGATGTTTTGAATTGACCAATTAACTTGACATGTCCGCACTAAATCGTTCGTAACTTTTGATTTAAAGCTCAAAATGACATTAATCAAATGCCCACGTTATGCTACCTCAATTTTTTATACTTTGACAAAGTTTCAGACTCAAATAGATCCAATAAAGCCTCCAAGTAATCAAATCTATCCCAAACTGTGTGATGACATGCATTATGCTTCACTTATAAGCCTTTACTCAATGAGTACCAATGATCACCTTAGAATGATCAGTTGAACTGGCCAACAACCTTTACATGTTTGAAATAAATTGTCCTTATCTTTTGTTTTAGTGCTCAGAATGTCATGAATCTATTGTCCTCGTTATGCTAGCTCAATTTTCTATATTGTGACAAAATTTCAGACTCAAATAGATACGACAAAGCTTCCAAGTAATCTAATCTGTCCCAAACTTTGTGATGCCATCCATTATGCTTCACTTATAACCCTTTACTCAATGAGCACCAATGATAAGATTAGAATGATCATTTGAACTCACCAATCAACTTGACATGTCCGCACTAAATCGTTCGTAACTTTAGATTTAGGGCTCAGAATGACATGAATCCAATGCCCACATTATGCTAACTCAATTTTCTATACTATGACAAAATTGTAGACTGAAATAGATACGACAAAGCATCCAAGTAATCCAATTTATCACAAACTACGTGATGTCATGCATTATGCTTCACTTATAACCCTCTACTCAATTAGCACCAATGATCTACTTAGAATGATCATTTGAACTGGTCAATCAACTTGACATATCCGCCCTAAATCATCCGTAAGTTTTTATTTAGGGCTTAGATTGACATGAATCCAATACCCACGTTATGCTAGCTCAACTTTCTATACTATGACAAAAATTTCATACTCAAATAGACACGACAAAACCTCTAAGTAATCCAATCTATTCCAAACTGCATGAGGTCATGCATTATGCTTCAGTTAAAAGCCTTTACTCAATGAGCACCAATGATCGGCTTAGAATGATTAGTAGAACTGGTCAATCAATTTGACATGTCCGCACGAAATCGTTCGTAACTTTTGATTTAGTTCTCAGAATGACATGAATCCAATGGCCTCGTTATCCTAGCTCAATTTTCAATATTGTGACAAAATTTCGGACTCAAATAGATACGACAAAGCCTCCAAGTAATCCAATCTATCCCAAACCGCATGATGCCATGCATTATGCTTCACTTATAAACCTTTACTCAATGAGCACCAATGATCAGCTTAGAATTATCATTTGATTTGACCAATCAACTTGACATGTCCACAGTAAATCGTCCGTAACTTTTGATTTAGAGCTTAGAATCACATTAATCCAATGTCCACGTTATGATAGCTCAATTTTCTATATTGTGACAAAATTTCAGACTCAAATAGATTCGAAAAAACCTCCAAGTAATCCAGTATATCCCAAACTGCGTGATGAGATGCATTATGCTTCACTTTTAAGACTTTACTCCATCATCGCCAATGATTAGATCAGAATGATCATTTCAGCTGACCAGTTTACTTGACATGTCCGCATGAAATCGTCCGTAGCTTTTGATTTAGAGCTCAGAATGACATGAATCCAATTCTTACGTTATGCTAGTTCAATTTTCTATATTGTGACAATTTTCCAAACTCAAATAGATACGACAAAGCCTCCAATTAATCCAATCTATCCCAAACTGCGTGATGTCATGCATTATGCTTCACTTATACCCTTTACCCAATGAGCACCAATGATCAGCTTAGAATGATCATTTGAATTACCCAATCAACTTGACATGTCCGCACTAAATCGTACATAACTTTTTATTTAGAGCTCAGTATGACCTGAATCCAACGACCACATTATGGTAGCTCAACTTTCTATACTATGACAAAATTTCAGAATCAAATAGATATGAAAAAGCTTCCAAGTAATCCAATCTATCCTACACTGCGTGATGCCATTCATTATAATTCATTTATTAGCCTTTACTCAATGAGAACCATTGATCTGTTTAAAATGATCATTTTATCTAGCCGATCAACTTGACATGTGTACACTAAATCGTCTGTCAAATTAGATTTAGAGCTCCGAATGGCACGAATCCAATGCCCATGTTAATCTCGCCCAATTTTCTATATTTTGATCAAATTTAGGAATGAAATAGATACGACAAAGCCTCCAACTAATCCAATCTATCCAAAAATGCATGATGCCATTCATAATCCTTCACTTATGAGGTTTTAATCAATGAGAACCAATGATCAGTTTAGAATGATCATTTTAACTGGCAGATCAACTTGACATGTCCGCACTAAATCATCCATAACTTTTCATTTAGATCTCAAAATGACAAGAATCCAACGCCCACGATATGCTAGCTAAATTTTCTATATTGTGAAAAAATTGAGACTCAAATAGATACAACAAAGCCTCTAATTAATCCAATCTATCCCAGACTGCTTGATGCCATGCATTATGCTTCACTTATAAGCCTTTACTCAGTGAGCACCAATGATCAGTTTAGAATGATCATGTGATCTGGCCAATCAACTGGACAAGTTCGCACTAAATTATCCTAATTTTTTATTTAGAGCTCAGAATGAGTAAATCCAATGTCCATGTTACGGTAGCTCAATTTTCAATACTATGACAAAATTTTAGACTCAAATAGATACGATAAAACTTTCAAGTAATCCAATCTATCCCAAAATGTGTGATACCATGCATTATAATCCATTTTCTGCACTATATCATCTGTAAGTTTTGATTTAGTGCTCACAATGACATGAATCCCATGCCCACGTTATGCTAGCTCAATTTTCAGTATTGTAACAAAAATTTCAGACTCACATAGATACGACAAAGCGTCCAAGTAATCTAATCTATCCCAAACTGCGTGATGCCATGCATTATGCTTCACTTATAAACCTTTACTCAATGACCACCAATGATCAGCTTATAATGATCATTTGAACTGACCAATCAACTTGACATTTCCACACTAAATCGTCCGTAAGTTTTGATTTAGAGCTCAGAATGACATGAATCCAAAGCGCACGTTATGCTAACACAATTTTCTATATTGTGACAAAATTTCAGACTCAAATAGATTCAAAAAAGCCTCCAAGTAATACAACAGATGCCAAACTTCGTGATGCGATGCATTATACTTCACTTATAAGACTTTACTCCATCAGCCCCATTATACAACAGATGCCAAACTCCGTGATGCTATGCATTATGCTTCACCTATAAGCCTTTACTCAATGAGCACCAATGATCAGATTAGAATGATCATTTGAACTAATCAATTAACTTGACATGACCACAGTAAATCGTCCGTAACTTTTGATTTAGAGCTGCGAATGACATGAATCCAACGCAAATTTCTATACTATTGCAAAGTTTAAGACTCAAATAGATACGAAAAAGCCTCCAAGTAATCAAATCTATCCCTAACTGTGTCATGCCATGCATTATGTTGCGCTTATGCTTATAAGCGCCTTTACTCAATGAGAACCAATGATCGGCTTAGAATGATCAGTTGAACTAGCCAATCAACTTTACATGTCTGCACTAAAACGTCTGTAACTTTTGATTTAGAACTCAGAATGACATGAATCCAATGCCCACGTTATGCTAACTCAATTTTCTATATTGTGAAAAAATTTCAGACTCAAATAGATACGACAAATAATCTAATATATCCCAAACTGTGTGATGCCATGCATTATGCTTCACTTATAAGCCTTTACTCAATGAGCACCAATGATCATATTAGAATGATCATTTCAACTGGCCAATCAACTTATCGTATCCGCCAGAAATCATCCATAACTTTTGATTTAGAGCTCAGATTGACATGAATCCAACGCCCACGTTATGCTAGCTCAATTTTCTATACTATGACAAAAGTTCAGACTCAAATAGATACGACAAAGCCTCCAAGTAACCCAATCTATCCCAAAATACGTGATGACATGCATTATGCTTCCTTATAAGTCTTTACTCAATGAGCACCAATGATCATATTCGAATGATCAGTTGAACTAGCCAATCAACTTAACATGTCCGCACTAAATCGTCTGTAACTTTTGATTTAGAGCTCAAAATGATATGAATCCAACGCCCACGTTACAGTGTCTTATTTTCTATATTGTGACAAAATTTCAGAGTCAAATAGATACGACAAAGCCTCAAAGTAATTCAATTTATCATAAACTGCTTGATGTCATGCATTATGCTTCACTTATATCCTTTACTCAATAAGCACCAATAATCAGCTGACCAGTCAACTTGACATGTCCGTAGTAAATCGTTCCCAACTTTTGATTTATAGCTCAAAATGACATGAATCCAACGCCCACATTATGCTAGCTCAATTTTCTATACTATGACAAAATTTCAGAATCAAATAGATATGAAAAAGCTTCCAAGTAAAGCAATCTATCCCAAATTGCATGATGTCTTGCATTATAATTCATATATTAGCCTTTACTCAATGAGAACCATTGATCCGTTTAGAATGATCATTTTATCTAGCCGATCAACTTGACATGTCAACACTAAATCGTTTGTCAATTTAGATTTCGACCTCAGAATGACACGAATCCAACTCTCATGTTAATCTAGCTCAATTTTCTATATTGTGATAAAATTTAGGAATGAAATAGATACGACAAAGCCTCCAAGTAATCCAATCTATGCGAAATTGTATGATGCCATGCATTATGCTTCACTTATGAGGTTTTAATCAATGAACACCAATGATCAGTTTAAAAATGATCATTTTAGTTGGGCGATCAACTTGACATATCCTCACTAAACCACCTATAACTTTTGTTTTAGATTTCAGAATGACATGAATCCAACGCGCACTTTATGCTAGCTCAATTTTCTATATTGTGACAAACTTTCAGATTCAAATAGATACGACAAAGCTTTCAACTAATCCAATCTATCCCAAACTGCGTTATGCCATGCATTATGCTTCTCTTATAAGCCTTTACTCAATGAGCACCAATGATCAGTTTAGAATGATCATTTGAACTGACTAATTATCTTGACATTTTTGCAGTAAATCAATTGTAACTTTTGATTTAGAGCTCAAAATTACATTAATCCAACGCCTACGTTATGCTAGCTCAATTTTCTATACTATCAGACTCAAATAGATATGAAAAAGCATCCAAGTAATCAAATTTATCCCAAATTGCGTGATGCCATGTATTATGCTTCACTTATAAGCCTTTACTCAATGAGGACCGATGATCTGCTTAGAATGATCAGGTTAAGTGGCCAATCAACTTTACATGTGTGCATTAAATCGTCCGTAACTTTTGATTTAGAGCTCCGAATGACATGAATCCAATGCCCACGTTATGCTACCTCAATTTTCAATATTGTGAAAAAATTTCTGACTCAAATAGATACGAGAAAGCCTCTAAGTAATCTGATATATCCCAAACTGCGTGATGCCACGCATTATGCTTCACTTATAAGCCTTTACTCAATGAGCATCAATGATCAGTTTAGAATGATCATTTGAACTGACCAATCAATTTGACATGCCCGCACTAAATCTTCCGTAACTTTTGATTTAGAGCTCAGAATGACATGAATCCAATGTCCACATTATGCTAGCTCAATTTTCTTTACTACGACAAAATTTCAGTCTCAAATAGATACGACAAAACCACCAAGTAATCCAATCTATCCCAAACTGTGTGATGTCATGCATTATGCTTCACTTATAACCCTCTACTCAATGCGCACCAATGCTCAACTTAGAATGATCATTTGAACTAGCCAATCAACTTGACATGTCCGCACTAAATCGTTTGTAACTTTTTATTTAGAGCTCATATTGACATGAATCCAATGCCCACGTTATGCTAGCTCAATTTTCTATATTATGACAAACTTTTTGACTCATATAGATACGACACGGCCTCCAAGTAATCCATATATTCCAAACTGGGTGATGCCATGAATTATGCTTCACTTATAAGCCTTTACTCAATGAGCACCAATGATCAGGTTAGAATGATTAGTAGAACTGGCCAATCAACTTGACATGTCCGCACTAAAACATCCGTAACTTTTGATTTAGAGCTCAGAATGACATGAATCCAATGCCCTTGTTATGCTAGCTCAATTTTCTATATTGTGACAAAATTTCATACTCAAATAGATACGACCAAGCCTCCAAGTAATCCAATCCGATATTTTGGCCGGCGAGAAGACCAAATAGCCGACCCGAAGGTTTGCCCGAGACTGTCGGGCCTATTGGCACGACTGCCGGGCCAAGTGGTACCGCTGGCCCTATGATCAGGTGGACCGGGCTGACCAACCTTTCCGGCGGAGAGGCCCAAGCCTCCGGCCCAACTTGCAACGTGGTGAATGACACCACCGGCCCAACTGGTGACGCCGCCGGATCACAAATCCATCTGGCCAGCTCCGATCCCAGCTCGGCCAGCTCCGATCCCAACTCGGCCAGCTCCATGCATAATCCAGCCGGCTCAGGCGATTCCACAACCATTTCCACCTCAACACAAAGATCCTCGGATCAACTCAGCTACCAGCTTCAAGGCATGAACCTGGATGAAGTCTCTACACCAGTGGTGCCCCCAAGAGCGATGACAAGGAGTAGAACAGGGACACTTTTCCACAAGTTCAGCTTGTTGGTAGACAAGCTCCTAGAAGAACAATGACAATGAGCATTGTGCCAAGAGTACAAGGAAGAATCCAAGAGTTTCTCATTATTGCAAAGGACTCCAGAGACTTGGACTCTCGTGGCAAAAGAGGTAACGGCCCAACATTTCGTAACCCTACTCCAAGTTGAAGACTAGGAGCTAGGCGCGTGCAACCCACAAGGTCGGCCACCTTCCATTCCTTGGCCGAAAAGTAAGTTTTCAATTATATACTTGCCTTTTCTATTTTGCAGGATAGGAATTAGTAGTTTTCAATTTTTGAGTCAAAAACATTTTATGTAGTTGTCCTTTTTTCGTTATTTCCTTTTTGTGATTTTCCTTATGCATTTTTGTAACTTTTCCATTTTTATTTTGGGTCGACCCTAGACGGTCAAGTCTGCCGAGCATATTAATAAGGCTCATTCAGCATTTTAGTTCGACAACTTTTGATTATTAATAAAGATAGAACTTTTTCCTACGAGTTTTTCTCCTAAAACTCTATCGCTTAGAACCCTAGTTGAGACCAGCCCTTTTAGCTTCTAAGTTGTGATTTATCACGAGGTTCATCACCGCTCGTGTGGTTCACTTCACCTCTCCATCCAATACCCCCCATAAAACCGCCATCCAGAAGTCTAAGGCTGAGTTTCTTGCCTAATCTTCTCCAACCAGTCCGCGAGTGTTACGGCCTTGATTCAAGGCTTGTATCATTTTGGTATCAGAGATTAAGCTCCTAAAACCAGGTTTTTTCTATCCTTTACTTTAGCCTTATTTCCAATTCGTGCATTAGTTTAAGTTTCATTAAAATAAATAAATAAATAATAACATCTAAAATTCAAATTGAGTGCATTTAGCTCCTAAGTGCATCACTAGGGTCTAGATTCATCCTTTTTCTTGCAACTTCATTTTTCCCTTTCGTTAAAATCATGATTTCCATTATTAATTAAGTTAAATAAAAAAAGAAAAAAACAGAAAAGAAAATCAAGAAAATCGACCCAAAAAAAAAAATCTAGGAGATTTGCATTAATTGTTAGACTTTGCAACATTAATTGTTAGGATCTTTCCTTTTTCTACTTTTTCCTTCTCTATTTGCATCTTATTTTACTATAAAAGAAAACCCTCCTAAAGGATTCTTAGGAGCAAACTAACTTGTGTTTCTTCTTGTAGCACACAATGACTGAAGGAAATCAAGATGCAACTGAGGCCATGATGGCCACGTTCACCACCCTCCAAACACAACTCGCATCAATCGGGGAGAGGCTGGAGCGTGTGGAGAGACCGGTAAGATTCCAGGCCATAAGGCACATGAGGGCTGACCAAGACCCTGCTGAAGGTCCTGATCACTCTAGGACACGACCACAAGAGGAGGAACCCCAGCCGGATGGAGATGTGGACCAAAAGCCTCACAGCTATCACCCTAGATCGAGAGTACCTCCACTGCAACCAGAAGCAGAGGGCAATGGTAACGAGCCCTATGGTCATCACCAGAGAGCAAAGATGCCCCCTAGACATCATGAGTATGGAGATGACTATGCCTACAATCGGGTAAACAGTCACGATGTCAAACTAACACCTCCTAGTTTTGCAGGAAAAGTAGACCGTGAGGCCTACCTAGATTGGGAAAGAAGGACGGATCACATCTTCGACCATTACAACAACCCAGGCCCTAAGAGAGTCTCCATGGCAGTAGCACAACTCACGGATAATGCCCTCATCTGGTAGGATCGTGAGGCTTCTGACCGTAGGAGAAGGAGATTGAGACCCGTAGATTCTTGGGTCGACATAAAGGATCTAATGAGGCACTGGTTTGTCCCACCTTATTTACATAGAGATTTACAACGATGTTTTCGTACTCTTAAACAGGGCACAAGATCAGTAGAGGAGTACTACGAGGAGTTTGAGAGACTAAGGAACAAGTTAGAGCTCAATGACAATGAGGAAGCATTGATGGCTCAGTTCTTGGATGGATTGCACGAAAGGAACAACCGCAAAGTGGAGAGACAAATCTACAATGACTTCAAGGACTTGTTCCACCTCTCTGTCCACGCTGAACAGCACATCAAGCGTAAGAGCCAAGACATACACAGCAAACCTAAGACGTCTTGGGCACCAAGCATTAGCACCAAGCCTGTGGACAAGGGCAAGAGTATAGAAATTGAATCACGGTTCAAGAGCAAGCCTCCTAAGCAAACCAATGGCCAGAAAGAGCCTAGTAAGTTTTCTAACCCTTAGAGATCCCGTGATATCACTTGCTTTAAGGGTAGGGATCGCGGTCACATCTCAAGGGAGTGCCCAAACAACCGATTCATGGTGATCAAGGAAGCTGGAGAATATAAGTCTCAAGATGAAGAGGACTTTGAACCAGAAGCAGACTATGGTTACATAGAGTACCCTGATGTGGGGGAAGTACTGGTCACTAGACGCATCCTCAGTGCAATGGTAGACCTCTGTGAGACCATTCAAAGGGAGAACATCTTCCAAACCTGGTGCATCATCAAGGGCAAGGTATGTAATCTCACAATAGATGGTGGTTCTTGCACTAATGTGGCTAGCGCCTATATGGTTGATAAGCTAGGTCTAGAGAAGACAAAGCTCCCCCGGCCATATCAACTGAGATGGCTCGATGACAAGGTGGAGCTCAAGATCCTTGAGCAAGTAACCAAGCCATTCAGTGTGGGCAGGTACCAGGACCAAGTAGTTTGTGACATGGTGCCCATGCAAGCTGGTCATCTTCTGCTAGGAAGACCATGGTGGTTCGACAAGGAGACAAGGCATGATGGCCAGACCAACCTATACACATTTGTGCACGATAAGAGAAAGGTCAGCCTATCTCCTCTCACTCCTGCCCAGGTACACGACCTACAACAACAAATGAGTAAGGAAAAGAAACTCATTAAATCTATTTTTCTCATTCAACTGAGTCATGTCCGGAGAGCTTTAGCCTCAAAGGACTTAATGTTACTAATGCTTTTCAAAGAGGTTTTTAGTGTAGAGAAATAACAGGTAGAGCTACCTCATGAAGTAGCAGCCCTCCTCAACAAATTCCAGGATGTAATCCCTAAGGAGATACCAGCAGGCTACCTCCCTTACACGGCATAGAACACCAGATCGACATCGTGCCTGGAGCAGCCTTACCCAATCGACCAGCCTACTGGATGAGTCCAGAGGAGTCCAAGGAGCTTGAGAAGCAGGTTAAGGAGCTCCTGGAGAAAGGCTATGTTCGATAGAGTCTCAGTCCATGTGCTGAACCAATGTTACTAGTCCCCAAGAAGGATGGGACTTGGCGAATGTGTGTAGACTGCCGAGCCATCAACAACATCACAGTCAAGTACCGGCACCCTATACCAAGGCTGGATGACATGGTAGATGAGCTGAGTGGAGCCACGGTGTTCTCCAAGATAGACCTCAAGAGTGGATACCACAAGGTCAGGATGAAAGAAGGTGATGAGTGGAACACTGCTTTCAAGACAAAGCAAGGGCTCTACGAGTGGACAGTCATGCCATTTGGCTTGACTAATGCCCCAAGTACCTTCATGCGCCTTATGAACCAAGTTCTTAGGGTGTACATCAGTAAGTTTGTAGTAGTCTATTTTGATAACATACTTGTTTACAGTAAATGCCTACGGGAACACCTTACACATCTTGAGATGGTGCTTAAAACCCTTCGACAAAAAGAGTTTTATGCCAATCTCAAGAAATGCACCTTTTGTACTGGCAAGCTTGTTTTCTTAGGCTTTGTTGTAAGTTCACATGGCTTACAGGTTGATGAAGAGAAGATTCGAGCCATACAAGAATGGCCAATACTGAGCAGCATCAGCCAAGTGAGAAGCTTCCATGGCCTGGCCAGCTTCTATAGAAGATTTGTGCCCAACTTCAGCAGCATTGCCTCACCATTGACGGTAGTAGTGAAGAAGAATGTGGGATTTAGCTGGGGAGAATCTCAAGAGAAGGCATTCCAGGCCTTGAAGGACTTTCTCACGCATGCACCAGTACTAGTCCTGCTTGACTTCAACAAGACGTTTGAAGTGGAGTGTGATGCCTCTAGAATAGGCATAGTAGCAGTACTAACCCAAGGAGGAAGGCTAGTGGCATACTTCAGTGAGAAGTTAGGTGGGGCCTCACTGAATTACCCCACCTACGACAAGGAGCTTTATTCCCTAGTCCGAGCTTTGGAGACTTGGCAACATTACTTGTTGTCCAAGGAGTTTGTGATCCACACTGATCACGAGACTCTCAAACACCTTAAAGGGCAAACCAACCTCAAGAGGAGACATGCTAGATGGATGGAGTTTATAGAAACTTTCGCTTACGTCATCGATTTCAAGGAGGGCAAGGATAATGTGGTAGCCGATGCATTATCAAGGAGGTTTGCTTTGATATCTACAATGGAAGCAAACATCCTAGGATTGGAGCACATCAAGGACCTGTATAAGGGTGATCCTGACTTTGCTGAGATCTACAAGGAGTGTGACACAGGGAGTCATGGCAAGTTCTACATGTATGATGGGTTCTTGTTCCGGGAAAGAAAGATGTGCATACCACAAGGATTTCTACGAGAGCTTATCACCCGAGAAGCTCATGGAGGAGGTCTTATGGGCCACTTTGGTGTTGACAAGACACTAGCAGTGGTAATGGAGCACTTCTATTGGCCACACATCAAGAGGTCAGTAGAAGCCCATTGTGCAAGGTGCATCACTTGCATTAAGGCGAAGTCCCGAGTGCATCCTCACTGGTTGTATCTCCCTCTGCCCATACCTACATATCCATGGGGTAGACATTTCCATGGACTTCATTCTAGATCTGCCCAAGATCAACCACAATGATGCTATCTTTTTAGTGGTGGACCGATTTTCCAAGATGGCATATTTCATACCATGTGCCAATATTAATGATGCCACGCAAACAGTTGAACTGTTCTTCATGGAGGTAGTGCGACTTCATGGAGTGCCAAGGACCATTGTGTCAGACAGAGACACCAAATTTCTCAGCCACTTATGGAGGACCCTCTGGAGAAAGCTAGGCACAAAGCTACTCTTCTCTACCACCTGCCATCCTCAAACAGATGGCCAAAATGAAGTAGTCAATCGGACATTGTCGACTCTTCTCAGGACCACACTAGGGAAGAACCTCAAGACATGGGGGGTGTGCCTGCCATTTATAGATTTTGCTTACAACCGAGCAGTGCATTCAGCCACAAAGAAGACCCCTTTTGAAGTGGTTTACGGCTTCAACCCTCAAACGCTTTTGGAGCAAACACCACTACCCCGAGCAGAAATGACCATCCTCAATGGAGTATCTAAGGCAGAATTCATCAAGAAGATACACAAGAAGGTAGTAGAGAACCTGGAGAAGAGGACTAGGCAGTATGTGACTCACGCCAACAAAGGGAGAAGAGAAATGATCTTTCAACCAGGAGATTGGGAGTGGCTACACCTACGGCAAGAGAGGTTCCCATACCTAAGGAGTTCCAAGCTGGCCCCAAGAGGAGATGGTCCATTCAGAGTGCCTGAGAGGATCAACAACAACGCCTACCGGATTGAACTTCCAGGTGAGTTTAATGTGTATAACACATTCAATGTGACTAACACATTCAATGTGACTAACACATTCAATGTGACTGATTTCACTCATTTCCTTGCAGATGAGCCAGTTTTGAGGTCAAAACCTACTGAAGGGGGAGAGGATGATGAGGACATCAGATTGTCTGGCCAGCCAGAAGACCAAAATGGCCGACCAGAAGGCTTGCCCAAGACAGTCGTGCCATTTGGCGCGTCTGCCCGGGCCAAGCGGTACCACCGGCCCTATGATCAGCCGCGCCGGGCCGACAAACTTTTCTGGCAGAGAGGACCAAACCTCTGGCCCAACTAGCCGCGACGTGAATGACACCGCCAGCCTAATTGGTGACGCTGCCGGCTCACAAATCAATCTGGCCGGCTCCGATCCCAACTCGGTCCGCTCCATGCACAATCCAGCCGGCTCATGTGATTGCACCACCATTTCCACCTCTACACAAGAAGACTCAGATCAACTCAGCTACTAGCTTCAAGGCATGAACCTGGATGAACTCTCTACACCAGTGGGGCCACCAGGAGCCATGACAAGGAGTAGAACAAGGGCACTTTTCCACAAGTTCAGCTTGTGGGTAGACAAGCTCCTAGAAGACCAACGACAAGGAGCATTAGGCCAAGAGTACAAGGAAGAATCCAAGGGCTTCTCAACATTGCAAAGGACTCCAGAGACTTAGGCTCTCGTGGCAAAAGAGGTCAAGGCCCAACATTTCGTAACCCTACTCCAAGTTGAACACTATGAGCTAGGCGCGTGCAACACACAAGATCGGCCGAAAGGTAAGAAAAGTAAGTTTTCAATTATATACTTGCTTTTTCTGTTTTGTTAGTTTTCCATTTTTGAGTCAAGCACAATTTAGGTAGTTGTCCTTTTTCGGTTATTTCCTTTTTGTAATTTTCCTGCCGAGCATATTAATAAGGCTCGTTCAGACTTGTAGTTCGAAAACTTTTGATTATTAATAAATATATAACTTTTTCCTACGAGTTTTTCTCCGAAAACTTTATCACTTAGAACCCTAGTTGAGACCAACCCTCCTAGTTTCTAAGTTGTGATTTATCATGAGGTTCATCATCCTTCGTGTGGTTCACTTCACCTCTCCATCCAATACAATATTTTTAAGATTCTTCATCTCTATCAGCATAGCCGCCATTTTTTCTTTTAGCTTGTCATTCTCCTCATTTCTAGCCGCAAATGTTACACCACAGGTAACTGCACCTCTCCCGAGTCCTGGATGACGATCCTCAGAAAATGGTACTTCCTGTAAAAACAAAAAAAATATTATTAAAAAGGTATTATAATATTAAATATAAAAATAAATAAAAAGAAAATTCAAACTTACATCAAGAACGAGATGGTTAATCTCAGAACGAGGCAATTCGGCGACTGAAGATGAAGAACCAACTTGAGACTGCTGAGTTAAAATATCACTTTTTTCCTTTTTCACTTTTTCGATGATATCACTAACGAGACCATCTTGGATGCCACCAGTCTTTTTGTTCGTGTGGACAGTCTCGAGAAGTTGCAAATAATTTGAAGGTGCTCCAAATTCTTGTGGCTAAAAGTAAAAAAAATTCTAAATTAATAATTTAAAAAACTTCAAATAATAATAAATAAATTTAATATAATAATTAATTTACCAATTGATCGGCTCATCTCAGAAAACTAGTCGATCCGGCATTTTGAATGTAAACGCCTTTGCCTCCTCGGTCGCTCTTCCAGTTTCCCGAATTAGTCCTCGAGATGTCCTTAGCGTTGGAAGATTCCTAATAACGAATAAAGTCATTCCAAACCGACTCATTCAACCCTCTTGATTTATCTTTTCCCTTTTTCTATTTTTGTTTTCACTCGTTCATGTGGCGGGAAAATTGTACTATAACCTCTTTATGAAAAGCTTCTTCCACCAATTTTGTGTTCATGGGATCCCATGTAAATTATTGCTGCGAAATTTACTTATATATTACTAAAAAATATTATTAAAAACTATTTAAAACAATTATATATTTAAAAAGAAATTAACGTACCACAAACGTACTGAACCAAATCTGATGTTTTTCGTACGAAATATCTCTAAATTTGGTATATGGTTTGTTCAAAAGAGAATGAAGCATTCTTAACATAGATTTGCTTATTCTATTGTTTGAAATACTAAACCTACGAGTTTTTATTAAAATACCATTAAAATAATTATTTAAAATATAATTATAGAAAATTTAATTTATCATGTCGAATTTCCTTGACATCTCGGATCGAAAAAAGTAAGAAGTTCACGACCAAGCTGCTGAACCAATTCTTCAATTGTCATTTGTTGGAAAAAATCATTTACAGATTCTGGAATTTGAGTTGGTATACAACTCGGAGTAGACAACTCACCACGTCTTTGGTACTCTTGATACGACTTTATAACATTATGAATGTGACATTTTATCAGTCTATTTACATTTAGTATTTGCCATTTTTCTTTGAAAATATTAAATTATTTAAAATAATAATCAATTATTTTTATTTTAATGAAAATTTCTTAAAGAACTTTTCCAATTTTTAGTATAAAATTAATTAGTTTTTACTCTCGTAATCACTTGTATTTTGTAATTTTCATTATTAGTTGAGTAATTTTTAGATAGATAATAAGTTATATTATTTCATCTAAAATAAAATGCTTTTCTTAACTTTTATAACAAAAGTTAAGTAAAGTTCAGCTTTTGATTTTTAAGATAAATTGAATGAAGAACTAATTTAATGACATTAAGGCACCTCATAATTTTACTACACGAATTACCACATGATAAACAAATGTGAAGACATGTCCTAGTCAAGCTACAAATTTCTACCTCGCTGCCCTAATTATACACAAAACCTATCGTTTACATTAATAAACAGCTACAAAAAGCAGAATGAGCAACTGTAAGTTTGCTTTCAGACATTTAAACAAACAGTTTGCACTCATGCAACCATTCAAACGAAATTCAACAAATGCACCATCAAAAGTTAGTAAAACAAAGAATCACAAACTTTCCGCATCAAACCATCTTTTGATTCTATGAGTTTAGATAAAATCGTATACCGAAGCATAATAAAGCACAGGCTCTTCACAAACCATAGAATGAGTCTATCGAACAAATTTGGCCTAACAAGTCAAACAATTTACGAAGTTTGACCTTTATTTTTCCGGAAAAGAAAAAAACAGAAGCTACAATGGAACAACTCCGGCAAAACACAGATTTTCCCTTCTCTAGGATCGACGAATAGTCGAAGAACAACCGTCGTTAACTACTCTTTGGTTTCCAAATTAACAGACTCATTAGTAATAAAAAAACTGCTTTCTGCTTTTATCCAAACAGTTTTTTCGGATCAAATATTACAACTTCCATAAAGAAAAAACAAGACTTTTCTGTATTTATTTGGGAAAAGGTCCGACCAGATTATGTAATATATGTATAGGCTTCTCCTATACAACAGTGACTCTTGCCACAATGCCGACAACGCAAACTCACAAATGGTCCAAATTTGAAACGAAGCAGAGACAGTTTTATATCATATTCTACCAAAAGCACTTCATATAAAAAAATATTACATGATTTACGACGACAGCGGCAGGAGGTGAAGAACAAAGGCGATTTTCGGTGACGACAGCGGCGGGGAGGGAAGAGGCAAAGAAGGAGAGAAACGCGAGAGAGAAAAAGGAGAAGAAACGAGCGTAGGTTATATTAGATATTTCCGACGGTAATTTTCGTCGGGAATTTAATAAATATTTTTGTGAAATCCTGGGTTGGAAATTACGTTTCCTGTGTATAGCCGTCAGAAATCCGTCGGACTACTTAGAACCGGTGCATGATCGACAAATAGTATGCCCACGTTGCAAATACGTTTTTGACGGTTCTCCGACGGCATTCCGATGGAATTACCAAAGCCGTCGGAAATCCGTCAGTTCCATAAATCAATATTTCGAAAAAATATTTTTATATAACTAAAGTATAAAAATATTTATATGTAAAGTTTCTTGAATATTGAGTTAAAACGATAATTTATTTGAACTCAATATAATTCGGATCCATATATATGTAGGAAATATAATGTTTCTATCATTTTATTATTCTTAATATATGAATTTCATTAAGGATTCACTACACAAAGTGTTTCAAAATAAATCTTATTTGGGATTGTGTATATATGATTCACTACACAAAGTATAATCGTCTATATATGATCCAATAAAATATAAACAAATAGTATATTTATTTTGGATCCAATCGATTAATTATAGAGTTGAACAATTTGAATCAAATTTTGATGCCATTCTAAATTATGTTAGTTTTCAATTCAAAATCAATTAAGTTATGTACATATGTTACTTAAAATATCTTCTAATTTCCAATAAATGTTGAAATCCATCGGGTGAAGAAATCAATATTTAGAAAAAAATATATAGATAAATTTAAAAATAAATTTATAAATTAGATGATTGTCGAAGGTTTTGACTGTTTGCAAACAGATTTCCGACAAAATTACCAACGGCGTCAGAAATCCATCGGGTGAGGACATTTCGAAAAAAAAAAAATTTTGCAGATAAATTTAAAAATAAATTCATAAATATTTATTTACAATATTTTTTGGTTTAGTATAATTTATTCTAATTATAATAATCTGAAATGAAGTATTATAAAAAAGCTAATTTATATATAATTAAAGTATAGAACAAAATAAATATTCATAAATTTAATATCATATAATATATGAAATTATGATTATTTATATATAAAATAATATAAATGTAACTGCAATTGTTCCGTGTACGTTTTTAGGCAGAAGATCGCTAAACGCAATTGCGAATAGTCTTTGCATGACAACATGACAATCATGACTTTTCATCCCTGAAAATTTTGCCTACAATAGTATCGACACAATTACGAAGATTAGATGCGTATCCATCTAGAAATTTGACACTATGCTTAATCGAGTCAAAGAATTCGTCTTTTGCATGCGCATCCAACCGGAATGCAGGAGACAATGATTTTTCATTTGACATTACATGTAGTTCCTTTCGGAAACAAATATCCAGCAAGTCTAATCTAGCTATCAAATTATCTTTGGTTTTTCTTTGCACATTTAGAACAATATTCATTATGTTGTCGAAAAAATTCTTTTCAATGTGCATAACATCTAGATTATGGCGTAACAAATGGTCCTTCCAATATGGTAAATCCCAAAAAATGCTCTTCATGTGCCAATTATGGGTTCGCCACAACCATCAGCAGGGTAATGTCCGTTACCTCCATATGAAACTGTTCTCTCAGCACCAAAATCTCTAAGTTGAGTATCATATAATTCCGTCAAGAATAGGAGGTCGACCATCAAAATTTTTTTGTTTTTCCTAAACAATGTCGTGATCCGACGATATGGATGATCTTGTGGTAGAAATCGACGATTACTAGTCTTTCGTTCGTGTTTCAGTTGGAACGCATCAGTATTATCTTTACAATATGGGCATGCTAATCTTCCATGTGTCGACCATCGTGATAACATACCATATGCTCGAAAATCACTTATGGTCCACATAAGTACTGCTCGCATCAAGAAATTATGTTGGTTGGAAACATCGAATGTTTCGACACAATTTTCACACAATATTTTTAACTCATGAATTAATGGCTGCAAAAAAGTATCAAGCGATCGCTTAGGATATTCTTGACCACGGACGAGAATTGTTAGAAAAAAAACTCTCGTTTCATGCACAACGAATAAGGCAAATTATAAGGTGTCACGATAACTGGCCACAACGAGTATTGCCTCCCATGCTTCCCAAAAGGGTTGAATCCATCTGTAGATAACCCGATCTATACGTTCCTAGGCTCATATACAAAACTAGGATAAACCTTTTGAAAATATTTCCATGCTTTTGCATCCGAGGGATGCACAATTTCTCCATTCGAATTATATTTTGCATGCCATCTCATAGGTTTCGCCGTGTGTTTAGATTGATACTCGGTTAATGACAAATACCACATCCGTTTATGTGAATATGTACTCTGCTGCTTGTCTCTTGAAATCAAGATTTGTGACAAAATCGGCACTTCATGCGGTTTTCATCATTTCTCCAATAGATCATGCAATTTTCAGTATATATATCGATCATCTTATATGGCAATCTAAGACCAGCTACAAGTTTTTGAACCTCGTAATATGAAGCATGTACAATATTATCTTCAGGTATTATACCTCTAACAAAATCAGCTATCGCATTCACACAATCTTCAACCAAGTTGAAATGCGTTTTTATCGTCATCAACCTGATTGCAGTAGATAGAGGTGATAATCCATCCCTACATCCTTTATACAAAGGCTGGTTCGATGAATCTAACATATCAAAAAATTTTGGGCTTCCAAATTAGGTTCCGCTAGTCTACTACTATCTTCAATGTAAGATGCTCTTTGTTCACGAAATACATCATTCACCATTTTAACAATACTTCCGTTTATATCAACTTGTGATGCCAATTCCTCTACCCTAACATTAGTACTATCTAACCTTTTTGAACTACTATCACAATATTGCATCGTTGCATTAGTTTTGGCATGTGAATACCAAATTTTGTAACCCGTCATAAATCCAGTCCTATACAAATGATTATGTACTTTTCTAACAGAGATTAATCCATGATTTTGGCATTTAATACATGGACAATACATTTTACCGTATACCGATATCATGCTATTGTTTGATGAAAAGGTCATGAACTCTTCAACACCCTGCGCAAATTCATCAGTATGTTCCTATGTTGTTGAATCATACCGAGCTTTATCCATCAACGATCGAAAATAATCATAAGAACCCGAATAACACATTTTCTTAAGATTTTTGATTATGGTGAAATTGTGAAGGAGCATAGTGTATTTATATTAAAAATTAGAAAATTATCACGAATTTTTAAAAGTTTATTACGAATTTATAAAAGACTATTATGAATTTTTAAAAGACTATTACTAATTTTAAACAGATAATCACAAATTTTTAATAGATTATACTTACGAATATTCCCATTTCCAATGGATTTTCGACGGTTTCCGACCAGTGCCGGATTTTTCCGACGACAAACCAACTATACTCGACGTCAGCCAATCAATATGTTCCCGACAGATTCTAGACGTATAGTAAAAACAACATTCCATCGGGAAATAGTCAGAAAAAACCGACGGCTTGTATTTTGTCGGTAATTTGGGATAGTTTTAAGAGGATATCGCGACGCCTACGTTTTCGTTGGAAAATGGATGGAAAGCCATCAGGTTTTACCATCGATTTCCCGATGGTAGTGCATGCATCGGGAAAAACCGAATGATCATCGACAAAAAAATTCTATCGGAAGTCCGTTCGGAAAACCATCGCATAGGCCTTGGAAAGTACCGACGGTTTTATTTCCGTCAGAAATGCCGTCAGAAATATTAATGTTTTCTTGTAGTGCATGCATTATGCTTCGCTTATAAGCCTTTACTCAATGAGCACGATCAGCTTAGAATGATCAGTTGAACTGGCCAATCAACTTTACATGTCTGCACTAAATCGTCCGTAACATTTGATTTAGAGTTCAGAATGACATGAATCCAATGCCCACGTTATACTATCTCAATTTTCTATATTGTGACAAAATTTCAGACTCAAATAGTACGACAAAGCTTGCAAGTAATCCAATCTATCCCAAGCTGAGTGATGCCATGCATGATGCTTCACATATAAGCCTTTACTCAATGAGCACCAATGATCAGCTTACAATGATCATTTGAACTGACCAATCAACTTGACATGTATGCACTAAATTGTCCGTAACTTTTGATTTAGAGCTCAGAATGACATGAATCCAACACCCACATTATGCTAGCTCAATTTTCTATAATATGAAAAACTTTCAGACTCAAATAGATACGACAAAGCCTCCAAATAATCCAATCTATCCCAAACTATGTGATGTCATGTATTATACTTCACTTATAACCCTCCACTCAATCAGCACCAATGCTCTGCTTAGAATGATCATTTGAACTAGCCAATCAACTTGACATATCCGCCCTAAATCTTCTGTAATTTTTGATTTAGAACTCAGATTGCCATGAATCCAACGCCCACGTTATGCTAGCTCAATTTTTTATACTATGACAAATTTCAGACTCAAATAGATACGACAAAGCATTCAAGTAAACCAATCTATCCAAAACTGCATGATGACATGTATTATGCTTCACTTATGAGGTTTTAATTAATGAGCACCAATGATCAGTTTAGAATGATCATCCTAATTGGCCGATCAACTTGATATTTCTGCACTAAATTGTTCATAACTTTTGATTTAGAGCTCAGAATGACACGAATCCAACGCCCACATTATGCTAGCTCAATTTTCAATATTGTGGCAAAATTTCAGACACAAATAGATACGACAAAACCTCTAAGTAATTCAATCTATCCAAAACTTCGTGGTGCCATGCATTATGCTTCACTTATAAGCCGTTAATCAACGAGCACCAATGATCAACTTAGAATGATCATTTGAACTGGCCAATCAACTTGACATGTCCGCTGTAAATTGTCCGTAACTTTTGATTTAGAGCTCAGAATGGCATGAGTCCAATGCCCACGTTATGCTAGCTCAATTTTCAATACTATGACAAAATTGCAGACTCAAATAGATATGACAAAGCTTCCAAATAAACCAATTTATCCCAAACTCTGTGATGCCATGCATTATAATTCAGTTATTAGCCTTTACTCAATGAGAACCATTGATCGATTTAGAATGATCATTTTATCTATCCGATCAACTTGACATGGCAACACTAAATCGTCAGTTAATTAAGATTTAGAGCTTAGAATGACACAAATCCAACGCCCATGTTAAGCAAGCTCAATTTTCTATATTGTGATACAATTTAGGAATGAAATAGATACGACAAAGCCTACCGATAATCCAATCTATCCCAAACTGCATGATGCCATGCATTATGCTTCACTTATGAGATTTTAATCAATGAGCAACAATGATCAGCTAAAATGATCATTTTAACTAGCTAGTCAACTTGACATGTCCGCACTAAATCGTACGTAACTTTTGATTTAGAGCTCAGAATGACATGAATCCAACACCCACGTTATGGTAGCTCAATTTTCAATACTATGACAAAGTTTCAGACTCAAATAGATATGACAAAGCTTCCAAGTAATCTAATCTATCCCAAACTGTGTGATGCCATGCATTATAATTCATTTATTAGCCTTTAGTCAATGATAACCATGGATCCATTTAGAATGATCATTTTATCTAGCTGATTAACCTTACATGTCAACACTAAATCGTCCGTCAATTTAGATTGAGAGCTCAGAATGACATGAATTCAATGCCCATGTTAAGCTAGCACAATTTTCTATATTGTGATAAAATTTAGGAATTAAATAGCATGATGCCATGCATTATGCTTCAGTTATGAGGTTTTAATCAATGAGCACCAATGATACGTTTAGAATGATCATTTTAACTGGGCGATCAACTTGACAAGTCAACACTAAATTGTCCACAACTTTTTATTTAGATCTCAGAATGACATGAATCCAACGCCCACGTTATGCCAACTCAATTTTCTATATTGTGACAAAATTTCAAACTTAAATCGATACTCAAAGCCTCCAAGTAATCCAATCTATCTCAAACTACGTCATGCCATCACTACAAGAAAACTGCCAATTTGCGACTGCAATTTGCGACTACATATGTGGTCGCAAATATTGCGACCAAATTTGCCATGGTTTAGCGACCAATTTGCGACTACGGCGAAGTAGTCGCGAATTGGTCACAAATAAGTGACCAATACGTGTGGTCACAAATCAGTCGCAGTATGCAACCAATTAGCGAGTGAGATGCGACTGCTTTGAGACTGACCCTGGTAGTCGCTAATCAGTCGCAAAATAGCGACTGATTAGCGACTACGTATGGAAAATCAGGTGGTAGTCGCTAATCAGTCGCAAAATAGCGACCGATTTGCGACTACGGTATGTAGTGGCTCTGCAGTCACAAAATGGGGGCAAAGTGCCAGCATAAAAAACATGTGCGAGTTAGGTATAACGACATTTAAGCGACTACATAGGTGTAGTCGCAAAGTAGTGGAAAATCAGTGGCAAAGTAGTCGCAAAGTAGTCGCAAAATGTTGTATATATATGCATCATCCCATTCTCTCATTTGCGAAAGCAAAAGTAAAAAATTTTGTTAAACATGTGGGGAAATTATAACAATTCGAGAGATTGGATGTACAGAAGAATTGATAATGAAACAAGAAATATCTCGGCGGAATTTGCACAAGGCATGGAGCAGTTCATGAATTTTGCAAGTAGTCAACCTATAGCTCAAAGTAGTGGATGTAAGTTTTTCTGTCCTTGTATTAATTGCAAAAATGATAAATTTATTCCGGGACGAAAAATATGGATTCATCTATATAGTCGAGGGTTTATGCCAAATTATTATATTTGGTATAAACATGGAGAAGAGCTGAATGTTCAGTTAAGGACGAGTAGTACTAGTCGGGGTGATGTACGAAGAAATCAGGGACGTGATTATAGTAGTGATGAAACAGTTGGTATATCCGGTAATAGATATGTTGAAATGGTGACGGATGCATTTCATGAGACAACGACTGATGATCAGCAGCAGTACTATAATCAGAACGAAGAAAATTATAATTATAATTATGAAGAAGAACGGCCTAATGAAGAAGCGGAAAAGTTTTACAACATGTTAGAAGCTGCAAAAAATCCATTGTATGATGGTTGTCATGAAGGGCACTCACAATTATCTTTAGCTGCTAGGTTTATGAACATCAAATCTGATTTTAATTTACCAGAAAAATGTATGGATTCTTAGGCGGAGCTATTTACAGAATATTTACCCGACGAGAATCAGGCGACGGGTTCATATTATGAAACCGAAAAATTGATGCGAAATTTAGGCCTCCCATTTTATACAATTGACGTGTGTGTTAAAAATCGTATGATATTCTGGAAAGAAGATGAGAAATGGGAAAAATGCAAATTTTGCGATTCCCCCCGGTATAAGCCAAGCGAGGGCAGGACGAGAATACCTTTCAGTCGTATGTGGTATTTACCTATAGGTGATAGACTTAAAAGAATGTATCAAAGCGAGAAAACCGCAGAGGCAATGAGGTGGCACGCAGAGCATGAAGCAGAAGACGGAGAAATGAGTCATCCATCTGATGCTGCAGAGTGGAAAAATTTTCAATATTTACATCCTAGATTTGCTGCTGAATCTCGAAATGTTTATCTTGGCTTATGTACTGATGGGTTCAACCCATTTGGGATGTCTCGTAATCATTCATTATGGCCGGTGATTATCACTCCATATAATTTGCCACCGGAGATGTGTATGAAGAAAGAGTATTTGTTTCTAACTATTTTGAATTCGGGGCCAAATCATCCGCGTGCTAGTCTGGACATATTCCTACGACCTTTGATTGATGAGTTGAAAGAATTATGGTCTATCGGAGTTGATGCATACGATGTATCGCTCAACCAAAATTTCAATCTACAAGCTGTGTTACTTTGGACGATAAGCGACTTTCCCGCTTATGGAATGTTATCAGGATGGACAACGCATGGAAGGCTGGCATGTCCAATTTGTATGGATGATACGAAGGCATTTCAATTACCAAATGGGAGAAAGACGTGTTGGTTTGATTGTCATCTAAGGTTTCTTCCTAATGGTCACCCGTTACGGAAAAATAAAACAAATTTTTTAAAAGGGAAGCACGCTTTGAATGACTGTCCTCCACAATCATTGACAGGTGAACAAGTTTTGTACGAGCGAATAAAAACTGTCAATCCTTTAAGAACATCTGAGTGCGGCGGAAACGGTCATGAAAGTAAAGAAGAAGGTTATGGCAGCTGGCATAATTGGCACAAAGAAAGTATATTTTGGGAGTTGCCATACTGGACAGATCTTAACCTTCGACATAATCTTGATGTGATGCATATAGAGAAGAATTTCTTCGATAACATCATTAATACTATTATGAATGTAAAAGAGAAATCAAAAGATACAGTGAAGTCAAGGTTGGATATTGCGAAGTTTTGCTCTCGAAAAGAGTTGCACGTGGATGGTCGGGGTAATGCTCCATTCCCTATATTTCGATTGATCCAAAAAGCGAAAGAACGGTTATTGGAATGTATAAAAAATGATGTCAAATTTCCGGACGGCTATGCGGCAGATTTAACAAATTGTGTGGATATGGATGGACTAAAGTTTTCGGGCATGAAAAGCCATGACTGCCATGTTTTTATGGAAAGACTTCTCCCTTTCATATTTGCAGAACTTTTACCACGGAATGTTCATCTAGCATTATCAGGTAAATATAGTAATAACTATATTTGTAATTGGAAATACGTAAATTAATAATAATTGCCTGAACTAATTCATTGTCGATGGTAATTAATATATATATATATATAGGGATTGGAGGATTTTTCTGTGATTTATGCTCCAGATCATTACAAAAAAACCGTGTCCAAATTCTGAAGGAAAATATAGTCATAATTTTGTGCAATTTGGAAAAGATCTTTCCGCCTTCATTTTTCGACGTCATGGAGCATCTTCCTGTACATCTACCATACGAAGCTGAACTTGGTGGACCTGTGCAATATAGGTGGATGTATCCATTTGAAAGGTTTTTTAAAAAACTTAAGAGCAAGGCGAAGAACAAACGTTATGCTGCAGGGTCGATTGTTGAATCATATGTGAATGATGAGATATCTTACTTCTCAGAACATTACTTTGCTGAACACATTCGCACGAAAAACAGGTAACCATGTTATGACGTTTATGAATTAATTATTTTATTATATAATATATAAGTAATATATATAATATATATAAACCATATATATATATATATGTACAGGTCTACAAGATTCGATGAAGGTGATGAGACCGGAGTACCGGATATATTTACGCACATGGGTCGTCCAAGTGGTAAATGTAAAGAAATATGGCTCTCCGAAAAAGAATATAAATATGCACATGCATATGTATTACGGAATTGTGAATATTTTCGGCCACTAGAGAGGTACATATATGAAAACAATTAATTGTATTTATTACATTTCAGTTCATTGTATTAAGAAATATATATTAATTTTCAATATTTACTGTTCTAGCATGTTTGAAGATCATATTCGATGTACATATCCATATCTTTCGGAAGATGACATTTCATCTAAAAGAGAGGAAGAGTTCCACATATGGGTTAGGGATTATGTATGTTTAATTAATTATTTGACATATATATATATTATATTTTATTTATTAATTTGGAAATACTAATTAAGTTTAATTTTTGATATATGATTAAAGGTCAATTCATGCAGTTCCACAGATTCACGTGCCTTTCCTATATGGGCTCAAGAATTAGTTCAAGGTCCGATGAATAAAGCATCCACTTGGCCGATGTATTTTACAAGAGGTTATATGTTCCACACGAAGAAACATGGACATAGAAGAAAGACATGTAACTACGGTATTTGTGTGAAGGGGGACAATTACTCAGATGCATCTGATGAAGCTGATTTCTACGGTATTTTAACAGATATCATTCAACTTGAGTATGTCAGACTCCTAAATTTGAAGATCACGCTTTTTAAATGTGAATGGTACGATCCTACACCCTTGAGAGGTACTCGGAAGTCGGAAAATGGTGTCGTTGATGTCTTATCATCGGGGAAATACTACAAATACGAACCATTTATTCTCGGTACGTACGTTTTTGGTAATAATTTACTATATATTTTTCTTACAAATTTAGAAGTAATTTATATTTCAATACGTACGATGTATCAGCATCTCAAGCAGATCAAGTTTGTTATATTCCCTATCCACACACAAAATCATCATCAAAACATACATGGCTCAATGTTTTGAAAGTTAATCCAAGATCTAACATTTTGGGGAAATACAAAAACAAAGACGAGATTGGCCTTTTGCAACAAGAAAATGATGAAGACGTAATGCATGTTAAAGAGATAGAGGTAGATCGGTTGGTCGATACAGTTAACCATACTGAAGAAATTGATTTCGATGTCGGAGATGCGGAACTAGAAGATGAATTTCAATGTAAGATTTCATCTTCAGGTGATGATGAGAACGAAGAAATGTAATAAATATAGTTATGCTATGTATTTTGTACATATGATTTTCATATAATTTAATGTATACCAATATCCATATATATATAGATTTTTTAAGTAATTGAGACTGATTTGCCACCACTTTGCAACTGCATTGGCAATGTGGTCGCATTCCAGACAATAAATACCAGATGGTTTTCCCTCATTTTTCACAAATCTCTCAAACTACTTTACAAAACTCTCTCAAAAACACTTCCTAAACACTTTAGAAAAACACTATTTCTATAAATGGCAAGTGGTGGTAGGTCGTTGAGAGGTCGTGGAAGACGATCTTTCGGATCGTCTTCCGGCCGAGGAACCTCTTCGGCCTCCTCGAACCCTTCACCATCCGCTAATAGAGCGGCATCGCGGCTCCCTCCGCAATACAATTTTGTTCCTCATTCCGTTCCTAAAACCCAAACACCTCCACGGTTTCAGGAATCGGATGAACATGAGGACGAACAAATTCCCGATTGCGAAACGGGAATGGATGAACAAACTATCACTCTTGATAGTTTGTTACAAACTCCGGGCCGCGAACAGTATTTGACTGTGCTTTCTCCAGATGCGGCTCCGAATACAACGTGGTAAGCATGTTTATTAATAGCTAATTTTTTAATAAATATTTATTAAAATTTAAATTATATTAATATAATTTTACATTTTTGTAATAAATATTAGGTTTGACCGCGATAACGGGTCTATAACTCGTCAAATCGCAAAAATTTTGAAAAATAAGTTTGACGGTCCGTACTACAGTTGGACCATCGTACCTCCTGAGAGGCAGGAGAAATATTTTATAGAATTTGCGGTAAGTATTTTTTTTTATATTGTGTAAATATTTAATAAAATATAAAAAATATATACTAATATTTTTTAACTCAATTTCAAGCAATCGTACACCTGGGATCCTCTGATTACCTCGGTCGTACGAAAAGAGTTCGAGGCCGTTTGCGTAAGGCGGATGAAAGGGATGGTGAGCACGGTTCATACAACCGGAAAACGTCCCAGATGGATTTCCCCAAGTTTATACAATATTATGACAGCACATTGGGCAACCGAAACATCTACCGAGAGGAGTACGAAATCCTCTCATAACCGCAACTCCGCTCGGGATGGTCTTGGCCCGCATAAACATTTATCGGGCCAAAAATCCTACATTCAGGTCCAGCAGGAAATGGTAAGTAAATTTTTTTTTTTTCATATTATTATGTTTTCTCATAATTAAATAATATTTTAATATCTGTGAAGGAACATAATTTGGGACGACCAGTCTCAATAGGTGAAGTCTTTATAAAGACTCACACAAGACCGGATGGTTCGTATGTAGATTTGAAAGCAAAACAAATATGTGAAGCATACGAACGAAACATCCAAGAGAAGATGGCGATCGTGGAGGTCGATCCAAAGAAACATCCGATGGAACCTCCCGTCCAATTGAGCTGACTCAAGCACAGAAGAATGAGATCTTCTTACAGGTAAAAAATTTTTTCAAACTTTTTCCTTTTTACATATTTTCCTAATTACAAAATAATTACATTTATTATATAATTTACGTTTTCGTAATTTTATAGTCATTTGTTCCTGATGAACGAGGCCGTCTTTATGGACTCGGTAGCCTCAACCGCGTACAGTCTACGGGTAGAAGTAGTGGGGTACAAATCCATTCTCCCGAGTACGTTATTCTTCAAGAACAAAACGCGTTGATTAAAGCACAAAACGCGGAGATGAAGGAAAAATATGAGAAGATTGAAGAGCTGAACAGAGAAAACCAGAAGAAGATCTCGAGCTTGGAGATGCTCCTCGGATATATCCAACGGACAGATCCCGCATTCGCCTCCTTATTGCGGGATAACGATTGTACAGGGGAACCATTCGACGGCTCTGCCAACCACCCCATTTTCGCCATCAGATTTCCAATTTCCGCCACCGGACAATTATAATTTGTTTTTATGTATTTAAAAATTTTATATAATAAATGTTAAATTTTAAATTTGTATATTTTTTAATTAAATATTTAGTTTACATATTTTTTTCATTTATTATTATAAAATTTTTAATTTATTAATTAAAATTAATAAATATTCTAATAAATATTATAATAATATTTTAAACCAATTATATTAATAGTTAATCTAAATTATTTTATTAATATTTCTAATTTAAATAATTATTTTTATTATTGAAATTAAATTTCTAAATTATTATTGAAATTTTAATTTTTAAATATTATTTTACATTTTTTAAAAATAATTTAAAAAATATTAATATTATATTTCACTAATATACGAAATTATTTTAGTAGTAAAAATATATATATATATATATATATATATATTTTTAAATTATTAATTATATTATTTCAATAATAAAAATAAAAAATATATTAATATTTTTTTTTAAAAATCTAATTACGGTGTAGTCGCAAATTAGTCTTAAATCAGTCGCAATTTTTACCACCGGTTTGCGACTCCTTTGCAACTGCGAGCTATCTGCAGTCGCAAATCAGTCACAAATTTTTGTGACTGATTTGCGACTGCGGTTCACCTGTAGTCGCAAAACAGTCACACATTTTTGTGATTGATTTGCGACTACGTTTCACCTGTAGTCGTAAATCAGTCACAAATATTTGTGACTGTTTTGCGACTGCGTTTCTCCTGTAGCCGCAAAACAGTAACAAATATTTGTGACTGTTTTGCGACTGCGTTTCTCCTGTACTCGCAAAACAGTCACTGTTTTTTGTGATTGATTTGCGACTATGGTTCACCTGCAGTCGCAAAACAGTCACAAAAAACAGTAACTGATTTGCAACTGCGGTTCTACCGTAGTCGCAAATCAGTCACAAAAATTTGCAACTGTTTTGCGACTACAAATTTAGCAACCACAACAGTAGTCGCAAAACAGTAGCAAAATTTGTTACGGAAATTCAGTGGGAAATTAGTCGCAAAAAAGCGACAACGGTTGTGGTCGCAAATTAGTCGCAAAATACCCACTATGACCGTGGTCGCAAATCAGTCGCAAAATTGCGACTTATTTGCGACTAATTTTTTTTGCGACTATTATTTTGCGACCACTTCCGTGGTCGCAAAACGGCTGTTTTCTTGTAGTGCATGCATTATGCTTCACTTATAAGCCTTTATTCAATGAACACCAATGATCAGATTAGAATGATCATTTGAACTGACCAATCAACTTGACATGTCCGCACTAAATCGTCCGTAACTTTTGATTTAGAGCTCAGAATGACATGAATCCAACATCCACATTATACTAGCTCAATTTTCTATAC
Organism: Pugionium cornutum; assembly: GCA_018901935.1. NCBI lineage: Eukaryota > Viridiplantae > Streptophyta > Magnoliopsida > Brassicales > Brassicaceae > Pugionium > Pugionium cornutum. Next base: position 28,818,342 of record CM032165.1, read on the forward strand.
TATGACATAACACTCAAATAGATACGAAAAAGCCTCCAAGTAATCCAATCTATCCCAAACTGTGTGATGTCATGTATTATACTTCACTTATAACCCTCTACTCAATGAGCACCAATGCTCAGCTTAGAATGATCATTTGAATTGGCCAATCAACTTGACATGTCCGCCCAAAATCGTCTATAATTTTTGATTTATAACTCAGATTGACATGAATCCAACGCCGACATTATGCTAGATCAATTTTCTATACTATGACAAAATTTTAGACTTAAATAGATACGACAAATAATTCAAGTAATCCAATCTATCCAAAAACTTCATGATGACATGCATTATGCTTCACTTATAAGGTTTTAATGAATGACCACCAATGATCAGTTTAGAATGATCATTTTAACTGGCCCATCAACTTGACATGTCCGCATTAAATCGTCCATAACCTTAAATAATTCAACTTGACATGCATTATACTTCAGTAGATACAACAAAGCTTCCAAGTAATCCAATCTATCCCAAACGTTGTGATGCCATGCATTATAATTCAGCTTTTAGCCTTTACTCAATGAGAACCATTGATCCATTTAAAATGATCATTTTATCTTTCCGATCAACTTGACATGTAAACACTAAATAGTCTGTCAATTTAGATATAGAGCTTAGAATGACACGAATCCAACGTCCATTTAAGCCACCTGAATTTTCTATATTTTGATATAATTTAGGAATGAAATAGATACGACAAAGCCTCCGGGTAATCTAATCTATCTCAAACTCCATGATGCCATGCATTATGCTTCACTTATGAGATTTTAATCAATGAGCAACAATGATCAGCTAGAATGATCATTTTAACTGCCGATCAACTAGACATGTCCGCACTAAATCATCCATAACTTTTGATTTAGAGCTCAGAATGACATGAATCCTACACCCACATTATGATAGCTCAATTTTCTATAATGTGACAAAATTTCAGACTCAAATAGATACGACAAAGCCTACAGGTAGTCCAATCTATCCCAAATTGTGTGATGCCATGCATTATGCTACACTTATAATCCTTTACTTAATGAGCACCAATGATCAGCTTAGAATGATCATTTGACCCGGCCAATCAACTTGACATGTCCACAGTAAATTGTTTATAACTTTTGATTTAGAGCTCAAAATGACATGAATCCGATGCACACGTTATGCTAGCTCAATTTTCAATACTGTGACAAAATTGCATATTTGAATAGATATGACAAAGCTTCCAAGTAAACAAATCTATCCCAAACTTTGTGATGTCATGCATTATAATTCAGTTATTAGCCTTTACTCCATGAGAACCATTGATGGATTTAGAATGATCATTTTATCTATCCGATCAACTTGACATGTCAACACTAAATCTTCAGTCAATTTAGATTTAGAGCTTAGAATGACACAAATCCAATGCCCATGTTAAACTAGCTCAATTTTCTATATTGTGATACAATTTAGGAATGAAATAGATACGGCAAAGACTCATGATAATCCAATCTATCCCCAATTGCATGATACCATGCATTATGCTTCAGTTGTGAGATTTTAATCAATGAGCAACAATGATCAGCTGTAATGATCATTTTAACTGGACAATCAAGTTGATATGTCTACACTAAATCGTCCATAACTTTTGATTTAAAGCTCAAAATGAAATAACTCCAACGCCCACGTTATGCTAGCTCAATTTTCAATATTGTAACAAAATTTCAAATTCAAATAGATACTCAAAGCCTCCAAGTAATCCAATCAATCCCAAACTGCGTGATGTCATGCATTATGCTTCACTTATAAGCCTTTACTCAATGCGCACCAATGATCAGTTTAGAATGATCATTTGAACTGGCCAATCAACTTGATATGTCCGCACAATGTCACATGTAACTTTTGATTTAAAGCTTAGAATGACATGAATCCAACGCCCACGTTATGCTAGCTCAATTTTCAATACTATGACAAAATTTCAGACTCAGTAAGATACGACAAAGCCTCTAAGTAATCCAATCTATCCCAAACTGCGTGATGCCATGCATTATAATTCATTTATTAGCCTTTACCCAATGAGAACAATTGATCCATTTAGAATGATCATTTTAGCTAGCCGATCAAATTGAAATTTCAACACAAAATCGTCTGTCAATTTAGATTTAGAGCCCAGAATGACAGGAATCCAACGCCCATGTTAAGGTAGCTCAATTTTCTATATTGTGACAAAAACTAGGAATGAAATAGATACGACAAAGCCTCCAAGTAATCGAATCTATGCCAAACTGCGTGATGCTATGCATTATGCTTCACTTATAAGGTTTTAATCAATGAGCACTAATGATCAGTTTAGATTGATCATTTTAACTGGCCAATCAACTTGACATGTCCGCACTAAATCGTCCATAAGTTTTGATTTAGAGTTCATAATGACATAAATTTAACGCCCACGATATGCTAGCTAAATTTTCTATTTTGTGAAAAAAATTTCATACTCAAATAGATACTCAAAACCTCCAAGTTATCCATTCTATCCCAAACTGCGTGATGCCATACATTTATGCTTCACTTATAAGCTTTTACTCAATGATCACCATAGAATGATCATTTGAACTAGCCAATCAACTTGACATGTCCGCACTAAATTGTCCGTAACTTTTGATTTCGAGCTCAGAATGACACGAATCCGACACCCACGTTATTGATGAGGACAGCAGGTCGTACATCCAGCCAAGAGACCAGACTGGCCGACCAGGAAGCTTGCCCAAGACAGCAGGACCATCTGGCGCGCCTGCCGGACCAGACAGTACCGCCGGACCCTCGACCTATAGGACCAGACCGGTCAACATTGCCGGCGGAGAGGCCCAAGCTTCCGACACACTTGGTGGGGACGTGAATGACACCGCCGGCCCCCCTGACGACACCGCCGACTCCGGGATCAACTTGGCCGGTCCTGAGGTCTAAGGTCGAGTTTCTCACCTACACTTCTCCAAACAGCCCACACGCATACATCCTTGAATCAAGGCTTGTATCAGTTTGGTATCAGAGCTTAAAGCTCCTAAACCAGGTTGTTTCTATCCTTTTGCTTGTTTTGTTTCATGTTCTTGCATTAGTTTAAGTTGCATTCAAGAAAAATCAAAAAAATAACATCAAACTCCAAACCGAGTGCATCTAGACTCCTACGTGTATCACTAGGGTTTAGATTCACTTTTGCATTGCCATTCACGTTTTTCCTTTTTGTTTAATTCATATTTCCATTAATTTTAAGTTAAATTAAAAAGAAAAGAAAAGAAAAAAAAAGGAAAGAAAAGAGAATAGGAAAATACCTAAGATATTTCGAATTGGACAGCTAGCACAAGTTGTCTAGGAAGTTTCCTTTTTCTCTTGTAGTCGAATTTCCTTTCCTTAGGATTTTTCCTTTTTGCATTTTTTTTCAAACCCCTTATAAAAAGAAAACCCTCCTAATAATTTAGGAGCACCCTAATTGTCTTTCTTTGTAGCACACCATGGGAGAAGAGAATAGAGACGCCGCTGAAGCCATGATGGCCATGTTCACCACACTCCAAACACAACTCGCATCCATAGGCGAGAGGTTGGAGCGCGTGGAAAGACCAGTAAGATTCCAGGCCATAAGGAACGTGAGAGCTGAGCAAGACCGTCCTGAGGGTCCTGAGTACCTTAGGACATGGCACGAACAGGAGGAACCCCAGCCAGAAGGAGATGAGGACACGCAACCTCATAACTATCACCATAGGCCGAGAGGACCTCCACGGCAACCAGAGGCAGAAGATGATGGCTTTGAGCCATATGGTCTTCACCAGAGGCCAAGAATGCCTCCTAGACGTCATGAGGATGGAGATGAACACACATACAACCGGGTAAATCATCCTGATGTTAAGCTAACTCCTCCTAGTTTTACAAGAAAAGTAGACCCCGAGGCTTACCTAGATTGGGAGAGGCGAATGGATCATATCTTTGATCACTACAACCAACCAGGACCTAGGAGAGTCTCAATGGCAGTAGCACAACTCACGGACAATGCCCTCATCTGGTGGGATCGTGAGGTATCTGACAAAAGGAGGAAGAGAATGAGACCCGTAGACTCATGGGTCGACATGAAAGACCTCATGCGACAAAGGTTTGTTCGACCTTACTTTCATAGGGATTTGCAACGTCGTTTTCGTACTCTTAAGCAGGGTACCAGATCAGTAGAGGAGTACTATGAAGAGTTCGAGAAGTTGAGGAACAGATTGGAGCTCAATGATGATGAAGAAGCATTGATGGCACAATTCTTGGATGGACTCCAAGAAAGGATCAGCTGCAAGGTGGAAAGGCAAATCTACAACGGCTTCAAGGACTTGTTCCACCTATCTGTGCAAGCTGAGCAGCACATCAAACGTAAGAGCCAAGACATCCGCAGCAAGCCTAAGACATTTTGGGCACCAAGCAACATGCCTAAGACTGTAGACAAAGGCAAAGGCATAGAGATCTAGTCAAGGTTCAAGAGCAAGCCTCCTGAACCCACCCGTGACCAGAGAGAGCCTAGTAAGTCTTCTAACCCTCAAAGATCACGTGACATAACTTGTTTCAAGTGCAGGGGACGTGGACACATCTCAAGGGAGTGCCCAAACAACCGAGTCATGCTGATTACGGAGGTAGGAGAATATGAGTCCCAAGATGAAGAGGACTATGAACCAGAAGGAGAGTATGGTGACATTGAGTACCCTGATGTGGGGGAAGTGCTGGTCACTAGACGTATCCTCAGTGCAATGGTGGATCCTCCAGAGACCATCCAGAGGGAGAACATCTTCCACAGCCGTTGCACCGTCAAGGGAAAGGTATGTAACCTCATCATAGATGGTGGTTCTTGCACTAACGTTGCTAGTGCGTATATGGTTGATAAGCTAGGTCTAGAGAGGACACGGCATCCTCGACCATATAGACTGAGATGGCTTGATGACAAAGTGGAGCTCAAGATTCATGAGCAAGTCACTGTGCCATTCAGTGTGGGCAAGTACCAAGACCAGGTCGTGTGCGACGTGGTGCCCATGCAAGCTGGCCATCTTCTACTAGGGAGACCATGGCTGTTTGACAAAGAGACCAGGCATGATGGCCGAACCAATCTATACACCTTCGTGCATGACAAGAGAAAGGTCAGCCTAGCTCCTCTTACACCTGCCCAAGTACATGAGCTACAACTCCAAATGAGTAAGGAAAAGAAACTTGTCAAGTCTAACTTTCTTATTCAACCTAGTCATGTCCGGAGAGCTTTAGCCTCGAAGGACTTAATGTTACTAATGGTTTTCAAGAAAGTGTTGAGTATAGAACAGGGACAGGTAGAGCTACCTCATGAAGTAGCAACACTCCTCAACAAATTCCAGGATGTATTTCCAGAGGAGATACCAGCAGGCTTGCCTCCTTTACGTGGCATAGAACACCAGATTGATCTAGTGCCCGGAGCAGCCCTACCCAACCGGCCAGCCTACCAGATGAGTCCAGAGGAGTCCAAGGAGCTTGAGAAGCAAGTCAAGGAACTCCTGGAGAAGGGATATGTGCGAGACAGCCTCAGCCCATGTGCTGTACCAGTGCTGCTAGTGCCCAAGAAGGATGGGACTTGGCGCATGTGTGTGGACTGCCGAGCCATCAACAACATCACAGTCAAGTATAGGCATCCAATACCACGACTGGATGACATGCTAGATGAGCTGAGTGGAGCCACGGTCTTCTCCAAGATAGACCTCAAAAGTGGATACCACCAGGTTAGAATGAAGGAAGGTGATGAGTGGAAGACTGCTTTCAAGACAAAGCAAGGACTCTACGAGTGGACAGTCATGCCATTCGGCTTGACTAATGCCCAAGGCACCTTCATGCGCCTTATGAACCAAGTTCTTAGGGCGTACATCAGTAAGTTCGTAGTAGTTTACTTTGATGACATTTTGGTTTATAGTAAGTGCCTACGGGAACACCTCACACATCTTGAGATGGTACTTAAAACCCTTCGACAAGAAGAGCTTTATGCCAATCTCAAGAAGTGCACCTTTTGTACTGATAAGCTTGTCTTTTTAGGTTTTGTCGTGAGTTCACAGGGCCTACAGGTTGATGAAGAGACGTTTGAAGTGTAGTGTGATGCCTCTGGAATAGGCATAGGAGCAGTGCTAACTCAAGGAGGGAGACCAGTGGCATACTTCAGTGAGAAGCTAGGTGGTGCCTCACTGAAATACCCCACTTATGACAAGGAGCTTTATGCCCTTGTCCGAGCATTGGAGACTTGGCAGCATTACTTGCTGTCCAAGGAGTTTTGATTCACACTGATCACGAGACTCTCAAACACCTCAGAGGGCAAACCAATCTCAAGAGGAGACATGCCAGGTGGATGGAGTTCATAGAGACCTTCCGTACATCATCAAGTACAAGAAGGGCAAAGATAATGTGGTAGCCGATGCACTATCAAGGAGGTTTGCCTTGATATCAACCATGGAGGCAAAGGTCCTAGGATTCGAGCACATCAAGGATCTATACAAGGATGATCCTGAACTTGCTGAGAGCTACAAGGAGTGTAGCACAGGGAGTCATGGCAAATTCTACATCCATGAGGGATTCTTGTTCCGAGAAAGAAGGCTGTGCATACCACAAGGATCACTATGGGAGCTTATCATCCGAGAAGCTCATGGAGGAGGACTCATGGGCCACTTTGGTGTCGACAAGACTCTAGCAGTGGTCAAGGAGCACTTCTACTGGCCACACATCAAGGGGACAGTAGAGGCACATTGTGCAAGATGCATCACTTGCAAGAAGGCAAAGTCCCGAGTGCAACCTCACGGGTTGTATCTCCCACTACCCATACCAACACATCCATGGGTGGACATCTCGATGGATTTTATTCTAGGTCTGCCCAAGATCAACCACAAAGATGCAATCTTTGTAGTGGTGGACAGATTCTCCAAGATGGCACACTTCATCCCATGTGCCAATGTTAATGATGCCACACAAACAGCTGAGCTGTTCTTCAGGGAGATAGTACGACTTCATGGAGTGCCAAGGACCATTGTATCAGATAGGGACACCAAGTTCCTCAGCCATTTCTGGAGGACCCTTTGGAGAAAGCTAGGCACGAAGCTACTCTTCTCACCACTTGCCATCCTCAAACCGATGGCCAAACTGAAGTTGTCAACAGGACACTATCAACTCTCCTCAGAACTACACTAGGGAAGAACCTAAATACTTGGGTGGAGTGCCTGCCATTCATTGAGTTCGCCTACAACCGAGCCGTGCACTCAGCAACCAAGAAGACACCATTTGAAGTGGTATACGGCTTCAAACCTCTCACCCCATTGGAGCAAACACCACTGCCACCAGCTGAGATGACCAACCTCAACGGAGCATCCAAAGCAGAGTTCATAAGGAGGTTACACCAGAAGGTAGCAGAGAACTTGGAGAAGAGGACCGGACAGTACGTGACTCATGCCAACAAGGGAAGAAGGGAGGTGATCTTTCAACCAGGCGATTGGGTGTGGCTACACCTACGGCAGGAGAGGTTCCCAAACCTAAGGAGTTCCAAGCTAGCACCAAGAGGAGATGGACCATTCAGAGTGCTCGAGAGGATCAACAACAACGCCTACCGGATCGAGCTTCCAGGTGAGTTTAATGTGTCCATTATGTTTAATGTTACTGACTTGGCCCCTTTCCATGCAGATGAACCAGTTTTGAGGACAAAACCTACTGAAGAGGGAGGGAATGATGGGGACATCAGGTCGTACATCCAGCCAGGAGACCAGACTGGCCGACCAGGAAGCTTGCCCAAGACAGCAGGACCATCTGGCGCGCCTGCCGGACCAGACAGTACCGCCGGACCCTCGACCTATAGGACCAGACCGGTCAACATTTCCGGCGGAGAGGCCCAAGCTTCCGGCACACTTGGTGGGGACGTGAATGACACCGCCGGCCCCCCTGACGACACCGCCGACTCCGGGATCAACTTGGCCGGTCCTGAAGTCATTCCGGCCAGTACCACGCACAATCCAGCCGGTACAGCCGATCCAGCCGAGTACACGCGCATTTCCACTTCTACACAAGAAGACTTGGACCAAATGAGCTACCACCTCCAGGACATGCACCTAGAGGAAGTCTCTACACCAGTGGTACCTCAAGGAGCAATGACAAGAAGCAGATCAAGGGCACTCTTCCACAAATTCAGCTTATGGGTCGACAAGCTCCTAGAGGAAGAGCAGCTAAGGACAATGGGCCAGAAGAGAAAATTAGAGTCCAAAGGCTTCTAAACAACACAAGGAACATCAGAGACTTGGGCTTTAGTGGCAAGAGAGGTCAGGGCCCAAAGATTTTTAACCCTACTCCAAGTCGAAGACTAGGAGCAAGGCGCGTGCATGCCACAAGGATGGCCACCTTCCATTTCTTGGCCGTGAGGTGAGTTAAGGTAAGTTTACATTCGAATATATGCCTCTTTCTGTTTTGCAGGGTAGGATCTAGTTGCTTTACATTTTTGAGTCAAGAACATTTTAGGAATAGGTCCTTTTTCGGTTATGCACTTTTGTATCTTTTCCTTTGTGCACTTTTGTAAACTTTCTTTTTTCTTTATTTGTGTCGACCCTAGAAGGTCAAGCTGTCGAGCATATTAATAAGGCTCCTTCCAGCATTGTAGTTCAACAACCTTTTTGATATTAATAAAGATAGAACTTTTTCCCAACAAGTTATTCTCTCAAGAGACTTGTGCCCTTAGAACCTAGTTGAGACCAGCCCTCCTAGCTCTAAGTTTGTGATTTATCACGAGGTTCATCACCCCTCGTGTGGTTCACTTCACCTTTCCATCGAATACCAACCCAAAAACCCCTATCCAAGAAGTCTAAGGTCGAGTTTCTCACCTACACTTCTCCAAACAGCCCACACGCATACATCCTTGAATCAAGGCTTGTATCAGTTATGCTAGCTCAATTTTAAATACAATGAAAAAATTTTAGATTCAAATATATACGACAAAGATTCCAAGTATTCCAATATATCCCAAACTGTGTGATGTCATGCATTATAGTTCATTTTTTAGCCTTTACTCAATGAGAACCATTGATCCGTTTAGAATGATCATTTTATCTAGCCGATCAACTTGACATGTCAACATTAAATCATTTGTCAATTTAGATTTAGTGTTCAGAATGACACGAATCCAACGACCGTGTTAATCTAGCTCAGTTTTCTATATTGTGATAAAATTTAGGAATGAAATAGATACGACAAAGCCTCCCAGTACTCCAACCTGTCCCAAACTGCATGATGTCATGCATTATGCTTCACTTATGAGGTTTTAATCAATGAGCACCAATGATCCATTTAGAATGATCATTTTAACTGGCCGATCAAGTTGACATGTACGCACTAAATCATCTATGACTTTTGATTTAGAGCTCAGAATGACATGAATCCAACACCCACGTTATGGTAGCTCAATTTTCTATACTATAACAAAACTTCATACTCAAATAAAGATGACGAAGCTTCCAAGTAATCCAATCTATCCAAAACTGTGTGATGTCATGCATTATAATTCATTTATTAGCCTTTACTCAATGCGAAGCATTGATCCGTTTAGAATGATCATTTTACCTAGCCGATCTACTTGACATGTCAACACTAAATCCTCTGTCACTTTAGATTTAGAGCTGAGAATGACACGAATCAAACGCCCTCATTAAGCTAGCTCCATTTTCTATATTGCGACAAAATATAGGAATAAAATAGATAAGACAAAGCCTCCAAGTAACTCAATCTATTCAAAACGGCGTGATGCCATAAATTATGCTTCACTTATGAGGTTTTAATCAATGAGCACCAATGATCAGTTTAGAATAATCATTTTAACTGATCGATCAAGTTTACATGTCCGCACTAAATCGTCCATAACTTTTGATTTAGAGCTCAAAATGATAAGAATCCAACGCCCACGTTATGCTAGCTCATTTTCAATACTATTACAAAATTTCATACTCAAATAGATGCGACAAAGCTTACAAGTATTCCAATCTATCCCAAACTACGTCATGCCATGCAAAATAATTCACTAATGAGGTTTTAATCAATGAGCACCAATGATCAGTTTAGAATTATCATTTTAACCGGTAAATCAAATTGACATATCCGCACTAAATTGTCCATAACTTTTGAATTAGATCCCAGAATGACATGAATCCAAAGCCCATGTTATGCTAGCTCAAGTTTCTATACTATTACAAAGTTTCATACTCAAATAGATACACAAAACCTCGAAGTAATCCAATCTATCTGAAACTGCGTGATGCCATGCATTATGCTTCACATATAAGTATTTACTCAATGAGCACTAATGATCAGCTTAAAATGATCATTTGAACTGGCTAATCAACTTAACATGTCCGCACTAAATTGTTCGTAACTTTTTATTTAGTGCTCATAATGACATGAATCCATCGCCCACGTTATGCTCGCTCAATTTCAATACTATGTCAATATTTCAGACTCAAGTACATACTCAAAGCCTCCAAGTAATCCAATCTATCCCAAACTGAGTGATGCCATGCATTATGCTTCTTTTATAAGCCTTTAATCAATGAGCACCAATGATCAGCTTAGAATGATCATTTGAACTGGCCAATCAACATGACATGTCCGCACTAAATCGTCTTTAACTTTTGATTTAGAGCTCAGAATGACATGAATCCAACGCCCACGATATGCTAGCTCAATTTTTCATACTATGACAAAATTTTTGACTCAAATAGATACGACAAAACTTCCAAGTAATTTAATCTATCCCAATCTGTGTGATGCCATGCATTATAATTCATTTTTTAGCCTTTACTCAATGAGAACCATCGATCCGTTTAGAATGATCATTAAAGCTAGCCGATCAACTTGAAATGTCAACACGAAACTATCCGCCAATTTAGATTTAGGGCTCGGAATGACTGGAAACCAACGTCCATGTTAAGCTAGCTAAATTTTCTATATTTTGAAAAAAATTAGGAATGAAATAGATATGAAAAAGTCTCTAAGTAATTAATCTATCCCAAACGGCGTGATGCCATGCATTATGATTCACCTATGAGGTTTTAACAAATGAGCACCAATGATCAGTTTAGAATGATAATTTTAACTAGCCGATCAACTTGACATGTACGCACTAAATTATTCATAACTTTTGATTTACAGCTCAGAATGACATGAATCCAATGCCCACGTTATGCTAGCTCAAATTTTTGTATTTCACAAAATTTCAGATTCGAATAGATACTCAAAGCCTCCAAGAAATCCATGCTATCCCAAAATGCGTGATGCCATGCATTATGCTTGATTTATAAGCCAATGATCAGTGAAAGAATATTGAGATTAGAGAGGAGAAATGTGAAGAATTGAACCGAGAAACCCAAAGAAAAGCATGAGAAGATGAGAAATGTCTTAGACTTCTGGAGAATAATCTCCTAAGAGTTCTTAATCATAAATTGAGTCTTTACAACCCTTTTATAGAGGATTTACAATGTGAACACAAAAGAAAACGAATTCAAACTTGTGAATGAGCTTGAATAGAGGAGGAGCCTGTCAACAACCAATGAGAAGAGAGAGGAAGAGCTGCAAACTATCTCATGAAGGTTTGGTGTGGTTACCAAGGCTATGTGCAGCAGGCATGACTGTTTGGTGTGGTTACCAAGACTGTGTGCAGCATGGACATGTCCTTTTCACCTTGATTCTTCTCCCAAGGCAGCTATTTAACCATTTTAACCATGTGGTTAATAATAACTCCCTCCTTTTTCTTTTCCCTTGTTATTCAAACTGAATTTTCATGCTCACACTTGCCTTGTAGATCAAGATAGGTCTTATTTGATTTTCCTATGTCAATACTCCCCATCAAGCTAAAGACTTTGGAATCACCCTAAAGTCTTAAGCTTGGGAACTCAAGGCAACACCTCATTAAAAACCTTACTAAGGAAAACCACTTGGGACAAAACCTTAATAAGGGAAAAAGAGTGTGTTGCTCTTGGATTAGGACACCTTTGATCATGGCTGTGATAAATCAACAAGCCCAAGTTTGCTAAAGATGTTCTTGCAAACTTTGAGACTTGCTGGCTTTGTGAAGATGTCAGCTAGTTGGTCTTCACTCCTTGTATAACATGGCATAATGGTTCCATCTTGAACTTTCTCCCTAACCTTATGGCAATCGATCTCTATGTGCTTGTTCCTCTCGTGAAACACTGAGTTTGAAGATATGTGAATGGCTGCCTGATTATCACAATGGAAGGTAATTGGCCCTGGTTGTGCAATACCGAAATCTTTCAAGAGCGCTTTGAGCCAAGTTACTTCATTTGTCAGCTTCCTCATAACCCTATATTCTGCTTCAGCACTAGAACATGATACCACCTTCTGCTTCTTAGTCTTCCAAGTGACTAAGTTCCCACCAATGAAGGTGCAATACCCAGTGGTTGATTTCCTATCCACCCTATCACCAGCCCTATCCGCATCACACTACCCGAAAATCTCAGTGTTCCAAGTGACTAAGTTCCCACCAATGAAGGTGCAATACCCAGTGGTTGATTTCCTATCCACCCTATCACCAGCCCTATCCGCATCACAATACCCGAAAATCTCAGTGTTCCCATTCTTGCCCATCAATATGCCTTGACCAGGAGATCCTTTGATGTATCTAAGGATCCTTTCTACCATGTTCCAATGATATACAATAAGTTTTTGCATATGATTACTCACTTGATTCACAGCAAAACACAAGTCTGGTCGTGTGAGGGTGAGGTAGATCAGCTTCCCAACTAGTCTCCTATACTGAGAAACATCCTTAAATAACTCATCAGCTTTCTCCCCCTTTCCGTTGACCTTGTAGCCATCTTCAAGAGGAGTGTTGGCCGGTTTAGCCCCAAGCTTTCCCGTGTCTGTCAACAGATCAAGAGCATACTTTCTTTGGGATAGAAAGAGCCCTTCCTTAGACCGACACACTTCAATACCCAAGAAGTACTTCAACTCTCCAAGATCCTTGATGTCAAATGATCTGTTTAAGAAGGCCTTTGTGGACTGAATTCCTTCCTTATCATCTCCTGTGATGATAAGGTCATCCACATAAACCAAGACCGCCACGATTCCTTTGGGGTTTTGACGAGTGAACAAAGTATGATCTGAATGGGATTTCCTAAACCCATTATCAATAAGTGTGGAGCATAATTTGTGATACCAGGCCCTTGGTGACTGCTTCAACCTATATATTGCCTTTCTAAGTCTTAGAACCTGTCCCTCTTTGCAAAGATCTTCAAGGCCTGGTGGAGGAGTCATATACACTTCCTCTTCAAGTTCTCCTTGTAGGAATGCGTTCTTGACATCCATTTGCCATAAGTCCCAAGTCAGATTCGTAGCTAGTGAAAGAACAACCCTTACAGTGTGTAGCTTAGCCACCGGTGCAAATGTATCAGTATAGTCCTCTCCATATGTCTGAGTGAAACTTCTTGCAACCAGATGTGTCTTGTACCTTTCTATGTCCCCATTGCTCTTATACTTGATGGTGAACACCCACTTGGAACACCCTTCTTGCCTTTGGGAAGTTCTTGTATATCCCATGTATGATTCCTTTTCATAGCTCCCTTCTCATCTCTTAATGCATCTAACCATTCTTTCTTGCTCTTAGCTTCTTCATAAGTCCTTGGAATCTGACTTTGTTCAGTCTTTCCAAGGAATGGTTGATGACTAGATGACAAGAGGTCAAGGGAACAAACAGCTTGTATGGGATCAGCCACAGCCTGGTTGTTGTAGAAGACCCTAGTGTTTACCCAATTGGATGGATCTTTCCTAAGTCTAGTACTCCTCCTTAGTTTCTGAATAGGTGGTGCAGTCTCCTATACAACCGTTTCCTCTTCCATTTCGTGAATAGGTTCCTCTATGCCCACTTCCAAGTCGTCTTGTTCTTGGTTTTGGGCCATAGCTTCTTCTTGGATTGGAGTTGGTTTTTGAGTTACCACCCCTTGTTCATTCTCTTGGGTATCTTGTGAACTACTTGAGGTTCTTGCTTCTTCGTGTCTTGAATCCTTTGGTACATCATTTCCCAAATGATTCAAGAGAAAACCTCAAACTAGTAGCCAAATCAGATGGTGACCTTGAGAGATCCTTCAACCCTTCCCAATCTTTCTGATCATAATAGCTTCGTTCTTCTATGAACTTGACATCTCTAGACACATATGTCCTGTTGTTGCTCGGATCATAGCACTTATAACCCTTTTGTGTGTTCGAATATCAAAGGAACATACACTTGATGCTCTTTGCCTCCAACTTGTTTCTTAGATCCCCTGGAACATACACAAAGCACACACACCCAAATACACGTAAATGATCAATGGAAGGTTTAGTTTTATTGAGTACCTCAAATGGGGATATGTCTTGCAAGACTTTGGTTGGAATCCGATTGATGAGGTAGCAAGCAACCAAGACTGCATCTCCCCAAAAACTTTTAGGAACATTGGTATGAAACATCAGGGATCTTGCTACTTCCATTTGGTGTCGGTTCTTCCTTTCAGCAACTCCATTTTGTTGTGGTGTGTGTGGACAGCTAGTTTGATGTAGTATTCCATGTTTGTTTAAGTGAGCTTTGAATCTTTGACTTGTGTATTCCTCTCCATTATCTGATCTTAACACTTTAATCTTGGCATTGAATTGATTAGTAACATAATTATGAAAGTTTATAAATGCCTCAGAAACCCTATCTTTAGATGGAAGTAATGTAACCCATGTATATTTCGATTTCTCATCTATAAAGGTCACAAAGTATTTATTCTTATCTCTAGACATGCAAGGTAAGGTCCAAACATCAAAATGTACTAAATCAAAGCAATGCTCATAAATTGTAGACGATTTAGGGAAAACAACACGACAATGTTTGCCAAGGATACAAGACTCACAAACTGAGTGATCATAAGCAACATTATGCATTATTAAGCTTAAAGCACGAGCATGAGGATGTCCTAATCTAGCATGCCATAAGACATCTTTATTAGCAGAAACACAGGATTTGAAAGCTAAGGAATCCGAATTGCTTGGAGGAGTGTCCTCAAGAACATATAGCTCATCTTGAGTCCCACCACTTCCAAGTATCTTACCACTCTTAATATCCCGAAAGTAAACATTGTTAGGCCCAAAAGTAACATTGCAATTCAGGTCTTTAGTAGCCCTTTTGCCCGAAACTAGATTAGACTTAAACTTAGGTACAAAGAAAGCATTACTTTCTTTGTCAAATAGTCTTAATTTTCCGGTTCCTTCAATTGGAATACCCTTACCATCAGCTATAGTTACTTGTCCTAGACATGGTTCAATGTTCTTTAACAACCTAGCATTGCTAATCATATGGTGAGAAGCACCCGAATCCACTACCAACTTATGATCCGGTTTATCAAGCAATTTATGGGAGTAGAGTGTGATACCGGAGAGTTTTGAGGCATAGGCCTTGATGAGATCCTCCATGGATACATTCATAGCTAGCTCCTCTCCTTGGTTGGATGAACTTGCCGGTTAAGTCACAACCTTTTGAGTGTTAGCTTTTAAATTCTTGAACCGTTTTGGCTTGAGATGAGGATGAAGTATCCAGCACTTGTCATTGATGTGGCCATTCCTCTTACAATGTTCACACATCACACTCTTCCTATCCTCTTGCTTAAACACGCTCTTGTAGGCCATGACTAGTTCTCCTTTACCACCAAACAAATGAATGTTGCCTTGCTCCTTTTGAATCCTTGAGCACACCTCTTCAAAATCAGGGAGTTTTGGCTCACTTAGGATAGACTTAATCACATCCTTAAAGGCAGAATTTAGGCTGAGAAGGAGCCCAAATATCCTGTCTTGTCCCTTCCTTTCATTAAGCACCTTTTGATCCACAGAACTTGGTCTCAACATGTCAAGCTCGGACCATGTTGATTGGAACTTGCCTAGAAACTTTGTGAACTCCATTTCCTCTTGGTGTAGATCATTGAGAGCCTTCTTAACCTCATACACACGGCTGAGGTTTGAAACATCCCCATACACCCTCTTGAGAGTCTCCCAAAGAGACTTGGCGGTTTCACAATGTGAATAAGCTTCAAGAATGGATGGGTCCAATGAATTTTGGAGGAATACAAGGACTGATTGATCTTCTTGGAACCACCTTGCTTCTTCTTTTCTTGTTGCCTCATCCTTCTTCTCTTTTGGATCGTCTATAGATGGAGTATTATCCTCCAAGATGTGATTCCAAAGTCCTTTGCCACAAATGGCTGTCTTGATGGTTCTTGACCATAATATGTAGTTCAAGCCTTTGAGAACTACTGGTATCACCATAGAGTTCAGTCTGGAACTGATTTGAACTGTATCCTCCATTGTTAGGCTTTGAAGAGCTCAAAGGAGGCAGCTTTTATGGTTGAGTTTTTTTAGTTTAAAGGCTGAGAGATTTTTGACAGAATTTTAGATTAGAAACTGAGAGATTGGAGTAGAAAAGATAAGAGAATGATCTTATGCTCTGATACCATGCAAGAATATTGAGATTAGAGAGGAGAAATGTGAAGAATTGAACCCAAAAAACCCAAAGAAAAGCATGAGAAGATGAGAAATGTCTTAGACTTCTGGAGAATAATCTCCTAAGAGTTCTTAATCATACATTGTGTCTTTACAGCCCTTTTATAGAGGATTTACAATGTGAACACAAAAGAACACGAATTCAAACTTGTCGATGAGCTTGAATAGAGGAGGAGCCTGTTAACAACCAATGAGAAGAGAGGAGAAGAGCTGCAGATTGTCTCATGAAGGTTTGGTGTGGTTACCAAGGCTGTGTGCAACAGGCATGATTGTTTGGTGTGGTTACCAAGACTGTGTGCAGCATGGACATGTCCTTTTCACCTTGATTCTTCTCCCAAGGCAACTATTTAACCATTTTAACCATGTGGTTAATAATAACTCCCTCCTTTTTCTTTTCCCTTGTTATTCAAACTGAATTTTCATGCTCACACTTGCCTTGTAGATCAAGATAGGTCTTATTTGATTTTCCTATGTCAATAATCAGCTTGACATGTCAACACTAAATCCTCTGTCACTTTAGATTTAGGGTTGAGAATGACACGAATCAAACGCCCTCATTAAGCTAGCTCCATTTTCTATATTGCGACAAAGTATAGGAATGAAATAGATACCACAAAGCTTCCAAGTAATTCAATCTATTCCAAAATGCCATAAATTATGCTTCACTTATGAGGTTTTATTCAATGAGCACCAATGATCAGTTTAGAATAATCATTTTAACTGAACGATCACGTTGACATGTCTGCACTAAATCATCCATAACTTTTGATTCAGAGCTCAAAATGACAAGAATCCAACGCCCACGTTATGCTAGCTCATTTTCAATACTATTACAAAATTTCAAACTCAAATAGATACGACAAAACTTCCAAGTAATCCAATCTATCCCAAACTGCGTCATGCCATGCAAAATACTTCACTGATGAGGTTTTAATCAATGAGCACCAATGATCAGTTTAGAATTATCATTTTAACTGGCTGATCAACTTGACATATCCGCAGTAAATTGTCCATAACTTTTGAATTAGATCTCATAATGACATGACTCCAACGTCCATGTTATGCTAGCTCAATTTTCTATACTCTTACAAAGTTTCATACTCAAACAGATACTCAAAACCTCCAAGTAATCCAATCTATCTCAAACTGCGTGATGTCATGCATTATGCTTCACTTATAAGTCTTTACTCAATGAGCACTAATGATCAGCTTAAAATGATCATTTGAACTGGCTAATCAACTTAACATGTCCGTACTAAATTGTTCGTAACTTTTGATTTAGAGTTCAGAATGACATGAATCCATCGCCCACGCTATGCTAGCTCAATTTCGATACTATGTTAAAATTTCAGACTCAAATAGATACTGAAAGCCTGCAAGTAATCCAATCTATCCCAAACTGAGTGATGCAATGCATTATGCTTCTTTTATAAGCTTTTAATCAATGAGCACCAATGATCAGCTTAGAATGATCATTTGAACTAGCCAATATACATGACAAGTCCGCACTAAATCGTCCGTAACTTTGGATTTAGAGCTCAGAATGACATGAATCCAACACCCACGTTATGCTAGCTCAATTTTCTATACTATGACAAAATTTTAGACTCAAATATATACGACAAAATTCCAAGTATTTTAATCTATCCCAATCTGCGTGATGTCATGCATTATGATTCACCTATGATAATAAATGAGCACCAATGATCAGTTTAGAATGATAATTTTAACTGGCCGATCAACTTGACATGTACGCACTAAATCATCCATAAGGTTTGATTTACAGGTCAGAATGAGATGAATCAAACGCCCACGTTATGCTAGCTCAAATTTCTATAATTTCACAAAATTTCAGATTCAAATAGATACTCAAAGCCTCCAAGAAATCCAAGCTATCCCAAAATGCGTGATGCCATGCATTATGCTTCACTTATAAGCCTTTACTCAATGAGCCCCAATGATCAGCTTTGAATGATCATTTGAACTGGCCAATCAACTTGACATGTACGCACTAAATTGTCCATAACTTTTGATTTAGAGCTCAGAATGACATGAATCCTACGCCCACGTTAGACTAGCTCAATTTTCAATACTATGACAAAGTTTCACACTCAAATAGATACGACAAAGCTTCCAAGTATTCAATTTTATCCCAAACTGTGTGATGCCATGCATTATAATTCATTTATTAGTCTTTAGTCAATGAGAACCATTGATCCGTTTAGAATGATCATTTTATCTAGCCGATTAACTTGACATGTCAACACTAAATACTCCGCCAATTTAGATTTAGAGCGGAGAATGACGCGAATCCAACGGCCACGTTAAGCTAGCTCCACTTTCTATCTTGTGACAAAATATAGGAATGAAATAGATACGACAAACCCTGCAAGTAATCCAATCTATCACACACTGAATGATGCCATGCATTATGCTTCACTTATGTGGTTTTAATCAATGAATACCAATGATCAGTTTAGAATGATCATTTTAACTGGCCGATGAACTTGACATGTCTACACTAAATCGTCCTTGACATGTGTACACTAAATCGTCCATAACTTTTGATTCAGAACTCAAAATGACATGAATCCAATGCCCACATTATGCTAGCTCAATTTTAAATATTGTGACAAATTTTCAGACTCAAATTGATACGACAAAACCTCCAAGTAATCCAATCTATCCAAAACTGTGTGATGCCATGCATTATTCTTCACTTATAAGCCTTTACTCAACGAGCACCAATGATTAGATTAGAATGATCACTTGAACTAGCCAATCAACTTGATATATCCTCACTAAATCTTCCGTAACTTTTGATTTAGAGCTCATAATAACATGAATACACCACCCACGTTATGCTAGCTCAATTTTCAATTATATGACAAAAATTTCATACTTAAATAGATTCGACAAGGTTTCCAATTAATCCAATCTATCCCAAACTGTTTGATGCCATGCATTATAATTCATTTATTACCCTTTTCGCAATTAGAATTATGTCTGTTTAGAATAATCATTTTATCTAGCCAATCAACTTGACATGTCAACACTAAATCGTCTATCACTTTAGATTTAGAGCTCAGAATGATACGAATCCTACGCCCATGTTAAGCTAGCTCAATTTTCTATATTGTTATAATATTTAGGTATAAAACAGATACGACAAAGAATCCAAGTAATCAAATCTATCCCAAATTGCATGATGCCATGCATTATGCTTTACTGATGAGGATTTAATCAATGAGCACCAATGATCAGTTAATGATCATTTTATGTGGCGGATAAACTTGGCATATCCACACTAAATCGTTCAAAAATTTACATTTAGAGCTCAAAATGACATGAATCCAATACACACATTATACTAGCTCCGTTTTCTATCATGTGACAATATTTCAGATTCAAAAAGATAGTCAAAGCCTCCTTGTAATCAAATCTATCCCAAACTGTGTGATGACATGCATTATGCTTCACTTATAAGCTTTTACTCAGTGAGCACCAATGATCTGTTTAGATTGATCATTTAATCTGACCAATCAACTTGACATGTCTGCACTAAATCGTCCGTAACTTTTGATTTAGAGCTCAAAATGAAATGAATCCAACACCCACGTTATGCTAGCTCAATTTTCAATACTATGTCAAAATTTCACACTCAAATAGATACGACAAAGCTTCCAAGTAATCCAATCTATCCCAAACTGTGTGATGTCATGCATTATAATTCATTTATTACCCTTTTCTCAATGAGAACCATTGGTTGGTTGAGAATGATCATTTTATCTAGCCGATAACCTTGACATGTCAACACTAAATCCTCCGTCACTTTAGATTTAGAGCGGAGAATGACCCGAATCCAACGCCCACGTTAAACTAGCTCCATTTTCTATATTGTGACAAAATATAGGAATGAAATAGATACGACAAAGCCTCCAAGTAATCCAATCTATCCCAAAGTGCGTGATGCCATGCATTATGCTTCACTTATGAGGTTTTAATCAATGAGCACCAATGATTCGCTTAGAATAATCATTTTAATAGGCTGATCAATTTGACATATCCGCATTAAATCGTCTATAACTTTTGATTTAGAGCTCAGAATGACACGAATCCAATGCCCATGTTATGCTAGCTCAATTTTCTATTCTATAACAACATTTCATACTCAAATAAACATGACGAAGCTTCCAAGTAATCCAATCTATCCAAAACTGTGTGATGCCATGCATTATAATTAATTTATTTCCTTTACTCAATGAGAAGCAGTGATCCGTTTAGAATGATCATTTTACCTAGCTGATCCACTTGACATGTTAACACTAAATCCTCCGTTACTTTAGATTTAGGGCTGAGAATGACACGAATCCAATGCCCAAGTAATGCTAGCTCCATTTTTTCTGTTGTGAAGAAATATAGGAATGAAATAGATACGACAAATTTTCCAAGTAATCCAATCTATCCCAAACTGCGTGATGCCATAAACTATGCTTCACTTATGAGGTTTTAATCAATGAGAACCAATGATCAGCTTAGAATAATCATTTCATTTTAACTAGACTATCAAGTTGACATGTCCGCACTAAATCGTCCATAACTTTTGATTTATGGCTCAAAAGAACATGAATCCAACGCCCACGTTATGCTAGCTCAATTTTCAATACTATGACGAAATTTTAGACTCAAATAGATACGGCAAAACTTCCAAATAATCCAATCTATCCCAAACTGCGTGATGCCATGCATTGTGCTACACATATGATGTTTGAATCAATGAGCACCAATGATCAGTTTAGAATTATCATTTTAACTCTCTCATATACTTGACATATCCGCACTAAATTGTCCATAACTTTTGATTTAGACCTCATAATGACATGAATCCAACGCCCACGTTATGCTATCTCAATTTTCTATACTATTTCAAAGTTTCAGACTCAAATAGATACTCAAAGCCTCCAAGTAATCCAATATATCTCAAACTACGTGATGCCATGTATTATGCTTCACTTATAAGCTTTTACTTATATGCCCTTACTCAATGACCACCAATGATCAGCTTAAAATGATCATTTGAACTGGCTAATCAACTTAACATATCCACACTAAATCGTCCGTAACTTTTGATTTAGAGCTAAGAATGACATGAATCCAACGCACACGCTATGCTAACTCAGATTCAATACTATCACAAAATCTCAGACTGAAATAGATACTCAAAGCCTCCATGTAATCCAATCTATCCCAAACTGCGTGATGCCATGCATTATGGTTCACTTATAAGCCTTTACTCAATGAGCACCAATGATCAGGCTAGAATGATCATTTGAACTGGCCAATCAACTTGACTTGTACGCACTAAATCTTCTGTAACTTTTGATTTAGAGCTCAGAATGACATGAATCCAACGCCCACGTTATGTTAGCTCAATTTTCTATACTATGATAAAATTTCAGACTCAGATAGATACGGTAAAGCTTCCAAGTATTTTAATCTATCCCAATCTGCGTGATGCCATGCATTATAATTCATTTATTAGCCTTTACTCAATGAGAACCATCGATCCATTTAGAGTGATCATTTTAGCTAGCCGATTGACTTGAAATGTCAACACAAATTGTCCGTCAATTTATATTTAGAGCTCAGAATGACACGAATCCAATGCCCATGTTAAGCTAGCTCAATTTTCTATATTGTGACAAAAATTAGTAATGAAATAGATACGACAAATCCTACAAGTAATCCAATCTATCCCAAAATGAGTGATGCTATGCATTATGATTCACTTATGAGGTTTTAAGAAATGAGCACAAATGATCAGTTTAGAATGATATTTTTAACTGGCCGATCAACTTGACATGTGCGCACTAAATTATCCCTACCTTTTTATTTAAAGCTCAGAATGTCATGAATCCAACGCCCATGTTATGCTAGTTCAATTTTCTATATTGTGACAAAATTTTAGACTCGAATAGATACTCAAAGCCTCCAAGTAATCCAATCTATCCCAAACTGCGTGATGCCATGCATTATGCTTCAGTTATAAGCCTTTACTCAATGAGCACCAATGATCAGCTTAGAACGATCATTTGAACAGGCCAATCAACTTGACATGTATGCACTAAATTGTCCATAGCTTTTGAGTTAGAGCTTAGAATAATATGAATCCAATGCCCACGTTATGCTAGCTCAATTTTCAATACTATGACAAAAGTTCAGACTCAATTAGATACGACAAAGTTTTCCAGTATTCCAATCTATCCCAAACTGTGTGATACCATGCATTATAATTCATTTATTAGCCTTTACTCAGTGAAAAACCATTGATCCATTTAGAATGATCATTTTATCTAGCCGATCAACTTGACATGTCAACACTAAATCATTTGTCAATTTAGATTTAGAGTTCAGAATGACACGAATCCAACAACCATGTTAAGCTAACTCAGTTTTCTATATTGTGATAAAATTTAGGAATGAAATAGATACGACAAAGCCTCCAACTAATCCAATTTATCCCAAACTGCGTGATGCCATGAATTATGCTTCACTTATGAGGTTTTAATCAATTAGCACCAATGATCCGTTTCGAATGATCATTTTAACTGGCCGATCAAGTTGACATGTCCTCACTAAATTGTCCATACCTTTTGATTAAGAGCTCAGAATGACATGAATCAAACGCCCACGTTATGCTAGCTCAATTTTCAATATTATGACAAAATTTCAGACTCAAATAGATACGACAAAGCTTCCTAGTCATCCAATCTATGCCGAACTGCGTGATGTCAAGCATTATGCCTCACATATGTGGTTTTAATCAATGAGCACCAAGGATCAGTTTAAAATTATCATTTTAACTGGCTGATGAACTTGACATATCCGTACTAAATTTTCCATAACTTTTGATTTACTCCTCAAAATGACATTAATCCAACGCCCACATTATGCTAGCTCAATTTTCTATACTATGACAAAATTTCAGACTCAAATAGATATGACAAAGCTTCCGAGTAATTTAATCTGTCCCAATCTGTGTGATGCCATGCATTATAATTCATTTATTAGCCTTTACTCAATGAGAACAATCGATCCATTTAAAATGATCCTTTTAGCTAGCCGATCAACTTGACATTTCAACACTTAATCCTCCATCACTTTAGATTTAGAGCTCAGAATGACACGAATCCAACGCCCACGTTAAGCTACCTCCATTTTCTATATTGTGATAAAAGATAAAAATGAAATTGATACGACAAAGCCTTTAAGTAATCCAATCTATCCTAAAATGTGTGATGCCATAAATTATGCTTCACTTATGAGGTTTTAATCATTGATCAGCTTAGAATAATCATTTTAACTAGAAAATCAAGTCGACATGTCCGCACTAAATCCTCCATAACATTTGATTTAGAGCTCAATGACATGAATCCAACGCCCACGTTATGCTAGCTCAAGTTTCAATACTATGACAAAATTTCTGACTAAAATTGATACGACAAAGATTCCAAGTAATCCAATCTATCCCAAACTACGTGAAGCCGTGTACTATGCTTCACTTATGAGGTTTTAATCAATGAGCACCAATGATCAGTTTAGAATTATCATTTTAACTGTCTCATCAACTTGACATATCCACACTAAATTGTCCATAACTTTGGATTTTTATACCTCATAATGACATGAATCCAACGCCCACGTTATGCTAGCTCAATTTTCTATACTATTACAAAGTTTCAGACTCAAATAGATACTTAAAGCCTCCAAGTAATCCAATCTATCTCAAACTGCGAGATGCCGTGCATTATGCTTCATATATAATCCTTTACTTATAAGCCTTTACTCAATGAGCACCAATGATCAACTTAAAATGATCATTTGAACTGGCCAATCAACTTAACATGTCCGCACTAAAGCGTCCATAACTTTTCATTTAAAGGTCAGAATGACATGAATCCAATTCCTACATTATGCTAGCTGAATTTTCCATATTGTGACAAACTTTCAAACTCAAATATGTACAACAAAGCCACCAAGTAATCCAATCTATCCCAAAGTGCGGGATGCCATGCATTATGCTTCACTTATGAGGTTTTAACCAATGAGCATTAATGATCCCCTGAGAATAATCATTTTAACAGGCCGATCAATTTGACATGTCCGCACTAAATCGCCCATAACTTTTGATTTAGAGCTCAGAATGACATGAATCCAACGCGCATGTTATGCTAGCTCAATTTTCTATTCTATAACAACATTTCATACTCAAATAAACACGACGAAGCTTCCAAGTAATCCAATCTATCCAAAGCTGTGTGATGCCATGCATTATAATTAATTTATTAGCCTTTACTCAATGAGAAGCATTGATCCGTTTAGAATGATCATTTTACCTAGCTGATCCACTTGAACATGTCAACACTAAATTCTCCGTTACTTTAGATTTAGAGCTGAGAATGACACGAATCCAACGCCCACGTTAAGCTAGCTCCATTTTCTATGTTGTGAAAAATTATAGGAATGAAATAGATACGAGAAATCTTCCAAGTAATCCAATCTATCCCAAACTACGTGATGCCATAAACTATGCTTCACTTATGAGGTTTTAATCAATGAGAACCAATGAGCAGCTTGGAATAATCATTTTAACTAGAGGATCAAGTTGACATGTCCGCACTAAATCATCCATAACTTTTGATTTAGGACTCAAATGGACATGAATCCAACGCCGACGTTATCCTAGCTCAATTTTCAATACTATGATAAAATTTCAGACTCAAATAGATACGGCAAAGCTTCCAAATAATCCAATCTATCCCAAACTGCGTGATGCCGTGCATTATGCTACACTTATGATGTTTGAATCAATGAGCACCAATGATCAGTTTAGAATTATCATTTTAACTGGCTGATCAAGTTGACATATCCGCACTAAATTGTCCATAAATTTTGATTTAGACCTCAGAATGACATGAATCCAACACCCACGTTATGCTATCTCAATTTTCTATACTATTTCAAAGTTTAATACTCAAATAGATACTCAAAGCCTCCAAGTAATCCAATCTATCTCAAACTACGTGATGCCATGCATTATGCTTTACTTATAAGCCTTTACTCAATGACCACCAATGATCAGCTTAAAATGATCATTTGAACTGGTTAATCAACTTAACATATCCACACTAAATCGTCCGTAACTTTTGATTTAGAGCTAAGAATGAAATGAATCCAACGCACACGGTATGCTAGCTCAGATTGAATACTATCACAAAATTTCAGACTCAAATAGATACTCAAAGTCTCCATGTAATCCAATCTATACCAAACTGTGTGATGCCATGCATTATGCTTCACTTATAAGCCTTTACTCAATGAGCACCAATGATCAGGTTAGAATGATCATTTGAACTGGCCAACCAACTTGACTTGTACGCACTAAATTATCCGTAACTTTTGATTTAGAGCTCATAATGACATGAATCCAACACCCACGTTATGTTAGCTCAATTTTCTATAATAGGATACAATTTCAGACTCAAATAGATACGACAAATCTTCCAAGTAATTTAATCTATCCCAATCTGCGTGATGCCATGCATTATAATTCATTTATTCGCCTTTACTCAATGAGAACCATCGATCCGTTTAGAATGATCATTTTAGCTAGCCGATCGACTTGTAATGTCAACACGAAATCGTCCGTCAATTTAGATTTAGAGCTCAGAATGACACGAATCCAATGCCCATGTTAAGTTAGCTCACTTTTCTATATTGTGATAAAAATTAGTAATGAAATAGATACGACAAATCCTACAAGTAATCCAATCTATCCCAAACTGAGTGATGCTATGCATTATTATTCACTTATGAGGTTTTCAGAAATGAGCACCAATGATCAGTTTCGAATGTTATTTTTAACTGGCCGATCAACTTGACATGTCCGCACTAAATTATCCCAAACTTTGTATTTAAAGCTCAGAATGACGTGAATCCAACACCCTTGTTATGCTAGCTCAATTTTCTATATTGTGACAAAATTTCAGACTCGAATCGATACTCAAAGCCTCCAAGTAATCCAATCTATCCCAAACTGCGTGATGCCATGCATTACGCTTCAGTTATAAGCCTTTACTCAATGAACACTAATGATCAGCTTAGAACGATCATTTGAACAGGCCAATCAACTTGATATGTATGCACTAAATTGTCCGTAGCTTTTGAGTTAGAGCTGAGAATGACACAAATCCAACGCCCACGTTATGCTAGCTCAATTTTCAATACTATGACAAAAGTTCAGACTAAAATAGATACGACAAACTTTCCCAGTATTCCAATCTAACCCAAACTGTGTGATGCCATGCATTATAATTCATTTATTAGCATTTACTCAATGAAAACCATTGATCCATTTAGAATGATCATTTTATCTAGCCGATCAACTTGACATGTCAACACTAAATCATTTGTCAATTTAGATTTAGAGTTCAGAATTACACGAATCCAACGACCGTGTTAAGCTAACTCAGTTTTCTATATTGTGATAAAATTTAGGAATGAAATAGATACGACAAAGCCTCCAACTAATCTAATTTATCCCAAACTGCGTGATGCCATTCATTATGCTTCACTTATAAGCCTTTACTCAATGAGCACCAATGATCAGCTTAGAATAATCATTTTAACTAGACGATCAAGTTGACATGTCCGCACTAAATCGTCCATAACTTTTGATTTAAAGCTCAAAATGACATGAATCCAACGCCCACGTTATGCTACCTCAATTTTAAATACTATGACAAAAATTCAGACTCAAATAGATACGAGAAAGCTTCGAAATCATCCAATCTATCCCAAACAGCGTGATGTCAAGCATAATGCTTCACTTATGAGGTTTTAATCAATGAGCACCAATGATCAGTTTAGAATTATCAATTTAACTGGCTGATCAACTTGACATATCCGCACTAAATTTTCCATAACTTTTGATTTACACCTCAGAACGACATGAATCCAACGCCCACGTTATGCTAGCTCAATTTTCTATACTATTACAAAGTTTCAGACTAAAATATATACGACAAAGCCTCCATGTAATCCCATCTATCATAAACTGCGTGATGCCATTCATTATGCTTCACTTATAAGCCTTTACTCAATGAGCACCAATGATCACCTAGAATGATCATCTGAACTGGCCAATCAACTTGGCATGTCCACACTAAATTGTCCGTAACATTTGTATTTAAAGTTAAGAATGACACGAATCCAATGCCCACATTATGCTAGCCCAATTTTCTATACTATAACAAAATTTTAGACTCAAATAGAGACGACGAAGCTTCCAAGTAATCCAATATATCCAAAACTGTGTGATGCCATGCATTATACTTCATTTATTAGTCTTTACTCAATGAGAACCATTGATCCGTTTAGAATGATCATTTTAGCTAGCCGATCAACTTGACATGTCAACACTAAATCCTCCATCACTTTAGCTTTAGAGCTGAGAATGACACGAATCCAGCGCCCACGTTAAGCTAGCTCCATTTTGTATATTATGACAAAATTTAGAAATGAAATAGATACGACAAAACCTCCAATTAATCCAATATATCCCAAACTGTGTGATGCCATAAATTATGCTTCACTTATGAGGTTTTAATCAATGAGCACCACTGATCAATTTAGAATAATCATTTTAACTGGACGATCAAGTTGACATGTCCGCACTAAATCATCCATAACTTTTTATTTAGAGCTGAGAATGACATGAATACGCCCACGTTTTCTATCTCTATTTTTAATGTTATCACAAAATTTCAGACTCAAATTGATACGACAAAGCTTCCAAGTTATCCAGTCTATCCACAAACTGCGTGATGCCATGCCTGATGCTTCACTTATGAGGTTTTAATCAATGGGCACCAATGATTAGTTTACAATCATTTTAACTGGCTGATCAACATGACATATCTGCACTAAATTGTCCATAACTTTTGAATTACACCTCAGAATGACATGAATCCAACGCCCACGTTATGCTAGCTCAAGTTTCTATACTATTACAAAGTTTCAGACTCAAATAGATACGACAAAGTCTCCAACTAATCCAATCTATCCCAAACTGAGTGATGCCATGTATTATGCTTCCTTATAAGCCTTTACTCAATGAGCACCAATGATAAACTTAGAATGATCATTTGAACTGGCCAATAACCTTGACATGTCCAAACTAAATATTCCGTAACGTTTGATTTAGAGCTCATAATGAAATGAATCTAACGCCCACGTTATGCTAACTTAATGTTCTATACTATGACAAAATTTCAAACTCAAATAGAGACGATGAAGCTTCCAAGTAATCCAATCTATCCAAAACTGTGTGATGCCATGCATTATAATTAATTTATTAGCCTTTACTCAATGAGAACCATTGATCCGTTTTAAATGATCATTTTAGCTAGCCGATCAACTTGACATGTCAGCACTAAATCCTCCATCACTTTAGATTTAGAGCTGAGAATGACACAAATCCAATGCCAACGTTAAGCTAGCTCCATTTTGTATATTGTGACAAAATTTAGGAATGAAATAGATACGACAAAGCCTCCAAGTAATCCAATCTATCTCAAACTGCGTGATGCCATAAATCATGCTTCACTTATGAGGTTTTAATCAATGAGCACCAATGATCAATTTAGAATAATCATTTTAACTAGACGATCAAGTTGACATGTCCGTACTAAATCATACATAACTTTTGATATAGAGCTCAGAATGACATGAATCCAACGCCCACGTTTTCTATTTCAATTTTCAATATTATCACAAAATTTCATACTCAAATAGATACAACAAAGCTTCCAAGATATCCAATCTATTCCAAACTACGTGATGCCATGCATTATGCTTCACTTTTGTGGTTTTAATCAATGAGCACCAATGATCAGTTTAGAATTATCATGTTAACTAGCTGATCACCTTAACATATCCGCACGAAATTGTCTATAACTTTTGAATTACACCTCAGAATGACATGAATCCAACGCCCACGTTATGCTAGCTCAAGTTTCTATACTATTACAAAGTTTCAGACTCAAATAGATACGATAAAGCCTCCAACTAATTCAATCTATCCCGAACAGAGTGATGCTATGTATTATGCTTCACTTATAAGCCTTTACTCAATGAGCACCAATGATAAACTTAGAATGATCATTTGAACTGGCCAGTCAATTTGACATGTCCAAACTAAATCATCCGTAACGTTTGATTTAGAGCTCAGAATGACATGAATCTAACGCCCACATTATGCTACCTTAATTTTCTATACTATGACAAAATTTCAAACTCAAATAGAGACGATGAAGCTTCCATGTAATCCAATCTATCCAAAACTGTGTGATGCCATGCATTATAATTCATTTATTAGCCTTTACTCATTGAGAACCATTGATCCATTTTGAATGATCATTTTAGTTAGCCGATCAACTTGACAAGTGACCACTAAATCCTCCATCACTTTAGATTTAGAGCTGAGAATGACACGAATCCAACGCCCATGTTAAGCTAGCTTAATTTTGTATATTGTGAAAAAATTTAGGAATGAAATAGATACGACAAAGCCTCCAAGTAATCCAATCTATTTAAAACTGCGTGATGCCATAAATCATGCTTCACTTATGAGGTTTTAATCAATGAGCACCAATGATCAATTTAGAATAATCATTTTAACTAGACGATCAAGTTGACATGTCCGTACTAAAATCATACATAACTTTTGATATAGAGCTCAGAATGACATGAATCCAACGCCCACGTTATGCTAGATCAATGTTCTATATTGTGACAAAATTTCATACTCAAATAGAGACGACAAAGCTTCGAAGTAATCCAATCTATCCAAAACTGTGTGATGCCATGCATTATCATTCATTTATTAGCCTTTACTCAATGAGAACCATTGATCCGTTTAGAATGATCATTTTAGCTAGCCGATCAACTTGACATGTGAACATTAAATCCTCCGTCACTTAGAGCTACATTTACAGCTTAGAGTGACACGAATCCAATGCCCACGTTAAGATAGTTCCATTTTTTATATTGTGACAAAGTTTAGGAATGAAATAGATACGACAAAGCCTCCAAGTAATCCAATCTATACCAAACTGTGTGATGTCATACATTATGCTTCACTTATAAGCCTTTACTCAATAAACACCAATGCTCAACTTAAAATGATCATTTGAACTGACCAATCATCTTGACATTTCCGCATTAAATTGTCCGTAAGTTTAAATTTAGAGTTCAGAATGATATGAATCCAATGCCCATGTTATGATAGCTCAATTTTCTATACTATGGCAAAATTTCAGACTCAAATAGGTACGAAAAATCCTCCAAGTAATCCAATCTATCCCAAAATGCGTGATGCTATGCATTATGCTCCACTTATATTCATTTACTCAATGAGCACAAATGATCAGCTTAGAATGATCATTTGAACAGACCAATCAGCTTGTCATGTCCGTACTAAGTCGTCTGTACCTTTTGATTTCGAGCTCAGAATGACATGAATCCAATGCCCCCGTTATGCTAGCTCAATTTTCTATGTTGTGACAAAATTTCAGACTCAAATAGATTCGACAAAGCCTCCGGGTAATCCAATCTATCCCAAACTACGTGATCCGATGCATATTGTTTCACTTATAAGCCTTTACTCCATCAGCACCAATGATTAGCTCAGAATGATCATTGAACTGACCAATCAGCTGGTCATGTCCGCATTTCATTGTCCGTAATGTTTGATTTAGAGCTCAGATCGACATGAATCCAATGCCCACGTTATACTAGCTCAATTTTCTATATTGTTACAAAATTTCATACCCAAATAGATACGACAAAGCCTCCAAGTAATATAATCTATCCCAAACTGCGTGATGTCATGCATTATGCTTCACTTATAGGTCTTTACTCAATGAGCACCAACGATCAGTTTAAAATGGTCACTTGAACTGACCAATCAACTTGACATTTCCGCACTAAATCGTCCGTAACTTTTGATTTTGTGCTCAGAATGACATGGATCTAATGCCCACGTTATTCTAGCTCAATTTTCTTTATTGTTACAAAATTTTAGACTCAAATAGATACAACAAAGCCTCCGTGTAATTCAATTTATCCAAAAATGAGTGATGTCATGTATTATGCTTCACTTATAAGCCTTTACTTGATGAGGACATCAGGTCGTATGTCCGGCCAGGAGATCAGACTGGCCGACCAGGAAGCTTGCCCGAGACAGCTGGGCCATTTGGCACGTCAGCCGGCCCAAGCGGTACCGCCGGACCCTCGACCAGCAGGTCCAGACCGATCGGCATTGCCGATGGAGAGGCCCAAGCCTCCGGCACAATTTGTGGCAACGTGGATGACACCGCCGGTCCCCTTGGTGACGCCGCCGAATCCGGGATCAACTAGGCCGGTCCAGAAGGCATTCCGGCCAGTACCTTGCACAGTCCAGGCGGTACAGCCGATCCAGCCGGTACAGCCAATCCAGCCGAGTACACGAGCATTTCAACTTCTACACAAGGAGACTCGAACCAGATAAGCTACCAGCTTCAGAAAATGCATATAGAGGAAGTCTCTACACCAGTAGTGCCACCAGGAGCCATGACAAGGAGCAGATCAAGAGCACTCTTCCAGAAGTTCAGCTTATGGGTCGACAAGCTCCTAGAGGAAGATAGACTAAGGACAATGGGCCAGAAGTGCAAAGAGGAGTCCAAAGGCTTCTCAACAATGCAACGGACGTCAGAGACTTGGGCTTTAGTGGCAAGAGAGGTCAAGGCCCAAAGATTCCTAACCCTACTCCAAGTCGAAGACTAGGAGCAAGGCGTGTGCATGCCACAAGGACGGTCACCTTCTATTTCCAGGCCGTGAGGTAAGTAAGGTAAGTTTCAATTCGAATATATGCCTCTTTCTGTTTTGCAGGGTAGGATCTAGATTGTTTATATTTTTTGAGTCAAGTACATTTTAGGAATAGGTCCTTTTCTGGTTATGCACTTTTGTATATTTTCCATTTGTGCACTTTTGTAAACTTTCCTTTTCTTTTTTGAGTCGACCCTAGAAGGTCAA
This sequence comes from Pugionium cornutum, assembly GCA_018901935.1. Taxonomy (NCBI): domain Eukaryota; kingdom Viridiplantae; phylum Streptophyta; class Magnoliopsida; order Brassicales; family Brassicaceae; genus Pugionium; species Pugionium cornutum. The sequence continues at coordinate 28,851,054 of CM032165.1, forward strand.
GCTGTCCAGCATATTAATAAGGCTTCTTCCAGCATTGTAGTTCGACAACTTTTTTGATATTGATAAAGTAGAACTTTCTTCCAACAAGCTTTCTCTCTAAGAATCTTGTGCGCTTAGAACCTAGTTGAGACCAGCCCTCCTAGCTCTAAGTTTGTGATTTATCACGAGGTTCATCATCCCTCGTGTGGTTCACTTCACCTTTCAATCGAATACCAACCCAAAAACCCCTATCCAAGAAGTCTAAGGTCGAGTTTCTCACCTAACCTTCTCCAAACAGACCACGCACATATAAGCCTTGAATCGAGGCTTGTATCATTTTGGTATCAGAGCTTAAAGCTCCTAAACCAGGTTTTTTCTATCCTTTAACTTGTTTTGTTTCTAGTTCTTGCATTAGTTTAAGTCGCATTCAAGAAAAATAAAAAAAATAACATCAAACTCCAAACCAAGTGCATCTAGCCTTCTACGTGTATAACTAGGGTTTAGATTCACTTTTGCATTACCATTCACATTTTCCTTTTTGCTTAAATCATATTTCCATTATTTTCAAGTTAAATTAAAAAGAAAAGAAAAAGAAAATAGGAAAAATACCAAAAGAATTCGAATTGCACAGCTAGCACAAGTTGTCAAGAAAGTTTCCATTTTTTCAAATCTTACATTTTTTCAAATCTTCCATTTTTTCAAATCTTCCATTTTATCAAATCTTTCCATTTCTCAGATTTTCCTTTTTGCATAATTTTCGAATTCTCTATATAAGCATCCTCCTAATCGATTCTAAGAGCATGTTAACTTGTTTTCTTCCTTGTAGTACGCAATGGGAGAAGAAAATAGAGATGCAGCCGAGGCCATGATGGCCATGTTCACCACCCTCCAAACACAACTCGCATCAATAGGCGAGAGGTTGGAGCGGGTGGAGAGACCAATGAGATTCCAGGCCATAAGGCACGTGAGAGCTGAGCAAGACCGTGCTGAGGGTCCTGAGCACCTTAGGACACGGCACGAACAGGAGGAGCCCCAGCCAGATGGAGATGAGGACACACAACCTCATAACTATCACCATATGCTGAGAGGACCTCCACGGCAACCAAAGGCAGAAGATGATGGCTTCGAGCCAAATGGTCTTCACCAGAGACCAAGGATGCCTCCTAGACATCATGAGGATGGAGATGAACACGCCAACAACCGGGTACTCATCCTGATGTTAAGCTAACTTGATGAGGACATCAGGTCGTACATCCAGCCAGGAGACCAGACTGGCCGACCAGGAAGCTTGCCCGAGACAGCAGGACCATCTGGTGCGCCTGCCGGACCAGACAGTACCGCCGGACCCTCGACCTATAGGACCAGACCGGTCAACATTGCCGGCGGAGAGGCCCAAGCTTCCGGCACACTTGGTGGGGACGTGAATGACACCGCCGGTCCCTCTGATGACACCGCCGACTCCGGGATCAACTTGGCCGGTCCTGAAGTCATTCCGGCCAGTACCACGCACAATCCAGCCGGTACAGCCGATCCAACCGAGTACACGCGCACTTCCACTTCTACACACGAGGACTCGGACCAAATGAGCTACCAGCTCCAGGATATGCACTTAGAGGAAGTCTCTACACCAGTGGTACCTCAAGGAGCAATGACAAGAAGCAGATCAAGGGCACTCTTCCACAAATTCAGCCTATGGGTCGACAAGCTTCTAGAAGAAGATCGACTAAGGACAATGGGCCAAAAGTACAAGGAAGAGTCCAATAGCTTCTCAACAACACAAGGGACATCAGAGACTTGGGCTTTAGTGGCAAGAGAGGTCAGGGCCCAAAGATTCTAAACCCTACTCCAAGTCGAAGACTAGGAGCAAGGTGCGTGCATGCCACAAGGACGGCCACCTTCCATTTCTTGGGCGTGAGGTGAGTTAAGGTAAGTTTACATTCGAATATATGCCTATTTCTGTTTTGCAGGGTAGGATCTAGTTGCTTTACATTTTTGAGTCAAGAACATTTTAGGAATAGGTCCTTTTTCGGTTATGCACTTTTGTATCTTTTCCTTTTGTGCACTTTTGTAAACTTTCCTTTTTCTTTATTTGTGTCGACCCTAGAAGATCAAGCTGTCGAGCATATTAATAAGGCTCCTTCTAGCATTGTAGTTCGACAATCGAATTTTCTTTACAAGTTATTCTCTCAAAGAAGCTTGTGCGCTTAGAACCTAGTTGAGACCAGCCCTCCTAGCTCTAAGTTTGTGATTTATCACGAGGTTCATCACCCCTCGTGTGGTTCACTTCACCCTTCCATCTTTTATCAACCAGAAAACCCCCATCCAGAAGCCTAAGGTTGAGTTTCTCACCTAATCTTCTACAAACAGCCGACGCGCATACATCCTTGAATCAAGGCTTGTATCATCTTTGGTATCAGAGCTTAAAGCTCCTAAACCAGGTTGTTTCTATCCTTTTGCTTGTTTTATTTTTATTTCTTAGATTAGTTTAAGTCGCATTCAAGAAAAATCAAAGAAATAACCTCAAACTCCAAACCGAGTGCATCTAGCCTTCTACGTGTATCACTAGGGTTTAGATTCACTTTTGCATTGCCATTCACATTTTCCTTTTTGTTTAATTCATATTTCCATTAATTTTGAGTTAAATTAAAAAGAAAAGAAAAAGAAAAGAAAAGAAAATAGGAAAATACCCAAAAGATTTCGAATTGGACAGCTAGCACAAGTTGTCTAGGAAGTTTCCTTTTATTCGAATTTCCTTTCCTTAGGATTTTTCCTTTTGCATTGTTTTCAAACCCTTATAAAAAGAAAACCCTCCTAATAATTTAGGAGCATCCTAACTTGTCTTATTTCCTTGTAGGACGCCATGGGAGAAGAAAATAGAGAAGCAACCGAAGCCATGATGGCCATGTTCACCACACTCCAAACACAACTCGCATCCATAGGCGAGAGGTTGGAGCGCGTGGAAAGACCGGTGAGATTCCAGGCCATAAGGCACGTGAGAGCTGAGCAAGACCGTCCTGAGGGTCCTGAGTACCTTAGGACACGGCACGAACAGGAGGAACCCCAGCCAGATGGAGATGAGGACACACAACCTCATAACTATCACCATAGGCCGAGAGGACCTCCACGGCAACCAGAGGCAGAAGATGATGGCTTTGAGCCATATGGTCTTCACCAGAGACCAAGAATGCCTCCTAGACGTCATGAGGATGGAGATGAACACACCTACAACCGGGTAATTCATCCTGATGTTAAGCTAACTCCTCCTAGTTTTGCAGGAAAAGTAGACCCCGAGGCTTACCTAGATTGGGAGAAGCGAATGGATCATATCTTTGATCACTACAACCAACCAGGACCTAGGAGAGTCTCAATGGCAGTAGCACAACTCACGGACAATGCCCTCATCTGGTGGGATCGTGAGGTATCTGACAGAAGGAGGAAGAGAATGAGACCCGTAGACTCATGGGTCGACATGAAGGACCTCATGCGACAAAGGTTTGTTCCACCTTACTTTCATAGGGATTTGCAACGTCGTTTTCGTACTCTTAAGCAGGGTACCAGATCAGTAGAGGAGTACTATGAAGAGTTCGAGAAGTTAAGGAACAGATTGGAGCTCAATGATGATGAAGAAGCATTGATGGCACAATTCTTGGATGGACTCCAAGAAAGGATCAGCTGCAAGGTGGAAAGGCAAATCTACAACGATTTCAAAGACTTGTTCCATCTATCTGTGCAAGCTGAACAGCACATCAAACGTAAGAGCCAAGACATCCGCAGCAAGCCTAGGACACCTTGGGCACCAAGCAACATGCCTAAGACAGTGGACAAAGGCAAAAGCGTAGAGATCGAGTCAAGGTTCAAGAGCAAGCCTCCTGAACCCACCCGTGACCAGAGAGAGCCTGGTAAGTCTTCTAACCCTCAAAGATCACGTGACAACATAACTTGTTTCAAGTGCAGGGGACGTGGACACATCTCAAGGGAGTGCCCAAACAACCGATTCATGCTGATTACGGAGGCAGGAGAATATGAGTCCCAAGATGAAGAGGACTATGAGCCAGAAGGAGAATATGGTGACATTGAGTACCCTGATGTGGGGAAGTGCTGGTCACTAGACGTATCCTCTGTGCAATGGTGGATCCTTCAGAGACCATCCAAAGGGAGAACATCTTCCACAGCCATTGCACCGTCAAGGGAAAGGTATGTAACCTCATCATAGATGGTGGTTCTTGCACTAACGTTGCTAGTGCGTATATGGTTGATAAGCTAGGTCTAGAGAGGACACGGCATCCTCGACCATATAGACTGAGATGGCTCGATGACAAAGTGGAGCTCAAGATTCATGAGTCACTGTGCCATTCAGTGTGGGCAAGTATCAAGACCAAGTCGTGTGCGACGTGGTGCCCATGCAAGCTGGCCATCTTCTACTAGGAAGACCATGGCAGTTTGACAAAGAGACCAGGCATGATGGCCAAACCAATCTATACACCTTCGTGCATGACAAGAGAAAGGTCAGCCTAGCTCCTCTTACACCTGCCCAAGTACATGAGCTACAACTCCAAATGAGTAAGGAAAAGAAATTTATCAAATCTAATTTTCTTATTCAACCAAGCCATTTCCAGAGAGCTTTAGCCTCGAAGGATTTAATGTTACTAATGGTTTTCAAGGAAGTGTTGAGTATAGAACAGGGACAGGTAGAGCTACCTCCTGAAGTAGCAACTCTCCTCAACAAATTCCAGGATGTATTTCCAGAGGAGGTACCAGCAGGCTTGCCTCCTTTACGTGGCATAGAACACCAGATTGATCTAGTGCCCGGAGCAGCCCTACCCAACCGGCCAGCCTACCGGATGAGTCCAGAGGAGTCCAAGGAGCTTGAGAAGCAAGTCAAGGAGCTCCTGGAGAAAGGATATGTTCGAGAGAGCCTCAGTCCATGTGCTGTACCAGTGCTACTAGTGCCCAAGAAGGATGGGACTTGGCGCATGTGTGTGGACTGCCGAGCCATCAACAACATCACAGTCAAGTATAGGCATCCAATACCACGACTGGATGACATGCTAGATGAGCTGAGTGGAGCCACGGTCTTCTCCAAGATAGACCTCAAAAGTGGATACCACCAGGTAAGAATGAAGGAAGGTGATGAGTGGAAAACCGCTTTCAAGACAAAGCAAGGACTCTACGAGTGGACAGTCATGCCATTTGGGTTGACTAATGCCCCAAGCACCTTCATGCGCCTTATGAACCAAGTTCTTAGGGCGTACATCAGTAAGTTCGTAGTAGTTTACTTTGATGACATTTTGGTTTATAGTAAGTGCCTACGGGAACACCTCACACATCTTGAGATGGTACTTAAAACCCTTCGACAAGAAGAGCTTTATGCCAATCTCAAGAAGTGCAGCTTTTATACTGATAAGCTTGTCTTTTTAGGTTTTGTTGTGAGTTCACAGGGCCTACATGTTGATGAAGAGAAGATTCGAGCCATACAAGAATGGCCAACACCAGGAAACATCAGCCAAGTAAGGAGCTTCCACGGACTGGCCAGCTTCTATAGGAGATTCGTGCCCAACTTCAGCAGTATTGCCTCACCACTGACGGCAGTAGTGAAGAAGAACGTGGGATTCAGCTGGGGAGAAGCTCAGGAGAAGGCATTCCAGGCCTTGAAGGACACCCTTACACACGCACCAGTGTTAGTCCTTCCCGACTTCAACAAGACGTTTGAAATGGAGTGTGATGCCTCTGGAATAGGCATAGGAGCAGTGCTAACCCAAGGAGGGAGACCAGTGGCATACTTCAGTGAGAAGCTAGGAGGTGCCTCACAGAACTACCCTACTTATGACAAGGAGCTCTATGCCCTTGTCCGAGCATTGGAGACTTGGCAGCATTACTTGCTGTCCAAGGAGTTTGTGATCCACACTGATCACGAGACTCTCAAACACCTCAGAGGGCAAACCAATCTTAAGAGGAGACATGCCAGGTGGATGGAGTTCATAGAGACCTTCCCGTACATCATCAAGTACAAGAAGGGCAAAGACAATGTGGTAGCCGATGCACTATCAAGGAGGTTTGCCTTGATATCAACCATGGAGGCAAAGGTCCTAGGATTCGAGCACATCAAGGATCTATACAAGGATGATCCTGACCTTGCTGAGAGCCACAAGGAGTGTAGCACAGGGAGTCATGGAAAATTCTACATCCATGAGGGATTCTTGTTCCGAGAAAGAAGGCTGTGCATACCACAAGGATAACTAAGGGAGCTTATCATCCGAGAAGCTCATGGAGGAGGACTCATGGGCCACTTTGGTGTCGACAAGACTCTAGCAGTGGTCAAGGAGCACTTCTACTAGCCACACATCAAGAGGACAGTAGAAGCACATTGTGCACGATGCATCACTTGCAAGAAGGCAAAGTCCCGAGTGCAACCTCACGGGTTGTATCTTCCACTGCCCATACCAACACATCCATGGGTGGACATCTCGATGGATTTTGTTCTAGGTCTGCCCAAGATCAACCACAAAGATGCAATCTTTGTAGTGGTGGAAAGATTCTCCAAGATGGCACACTTCATCCCATGTGCCAATGTCAATGATGCCACACAAACAACTGAGCTGTTCTTCAGGGAGATAGTACGGCTTCATGGAGTGCCAAGGACCATCGTATCAGATAGGGACACCAAGTTCCTTAGCCATTTCTGGAGGACCCTTTGGAGAAAGCTAGGCACGAAGCTACTCTTCTCAACCACTTGCCATCCTCAAACCGATGGCCAAACTGAAGTTGTCAACAGGACACTATCAACTCTTCTCAGAACTACACTAGGGAAGAACCTAAAGACTTGGGTGGAGTGCCTGCCATTCATTGAGTTCACCTACAACCGAGCCGTGCACTCAGCAACCAAGAAGACACCATTTGAAGTGGTATACGGCTTCAACCCTCTCACCGCATTGGAGCAAACACCACTGCCACCAGCTGAGATGACCAACCTCAACGGAGCATCCAAAGCAGAGTTCATAAGGAGGTTACACCAGAAGGTAGCAGAGAACTTGGAGAAGAGGACCCGACAGTACGTGACTCATGCCAACAAAGGAAGAAAGGAGGTGATCTTTCAACCAGGCGATTGGGTGTGGCTACACCTACGGCAGGAGAGGTTCCCAAACCTAAGGAGTTCCAAGCTAGCACCAAGAGGAGATGGACCATTCAGAGTGCTCGAGAGGATCAACAACAACGCCTACCGGATCGAGCTTCCAGGTGAGTTTAATGTGTCCAATACGTTTAATGTTACTGACTTGGCCCCTTTCCATGCAGATGAACCAGTTTTGAGGACAAAACCTACTGAAGAGGGAGGGAATGATGAGGACATCAGGTCGTACATCCAGCCAGGAGACCAGACTGGCCGACCAGGAAGCTTGCCCGAGACAGCAGGACCATCTGGCGCGCCTGCCGGACCAGACAGTACCGCCGGACCCTCGACCTATAGGACCAGACGGTCAACATTGCCGGCGGAGAGGCCCAAGCTTCCGGCACACTTGGTGGGGACGTGGATGACACCGCCGGTCCCTCTGATGACACCGCCGACTCCGGGATCAACTTGGCCGGTCCTGAAGTCATTCCGGCCAGTACCGCGCACAATCCAGCCGGTACAGCGATCCAGCCGAGTACACGCGCACTTCCACTTCTACACAAGAGGACTCGGACCAAATGAGCTACCAGCTCCAGGATATGCACTTAGAGGAAGTCTCTACACCAGTGGTACCTCAAGGAGCAATGACAAGAAGCAGATCAAGGGCACTCTTCCACAAATTCAGCCTATGGGTCGACAAGCTTCTAGAAGAAGATCGACTAAGGACAATGGGCCAAAAGTACAAGGAAGAGTCCAATAGCTTCTCAACAACACAAGGGACATCAGAGACTTGGGCTTTAGTGGCAAGAGAGGTCAGGGCCCAAAGATTCTTAACCCTACTCCAAGTCGAAGACTAGGAGCAAGGCGCGTGCATGCCACAAGGACGGCCACCTTCCATTTCTTGGCCGTGAGGTGAGTTAAGGTAAGTTTACATTCGAATATATGCCTCTTTCTGTTTTGCAGGGTAGGATCTAGTTGCTTTACATTTTTGAGTCAAGAACATTTTAGGAATAGGTCCTTTTTCGGTTATGCACTTTTGTATCTTTTCCTTTTGTGCACTTTTGTAAACTTTCCTTTTTCTTTATTTGTGTCGACCCTAGAAGGTCAAGCTGTCGAGCATATTAATAAGGCTCCTTCCAGCATTGTAGTTCGACAACCTTTTTGCTAATTAATAAAGATCGAATTTTCTTTACAAGTTATTCTCTCAAAGAAGCTTGTGCGCTTAGAACCTAGTTGAGACCAGCCCTCCTAGCTCTAAGTTTGTGATTTATCACGAGGTTCATCACCCCTCGTGTGGTTCACTTCACCCTTCCATCTTTTACCAACCAGAAAACCCCCATCCAGAAGCCTAAGGTTGAGTTTCTCACCTAATCTTCTACAAACAGCCGACGCGCATACATCCTTGAATCAAGGCTTGTATCATCTTTGGTATCAGAGCTTAAAGCTCCTAAACCAGGTTGTTTCTATCCTTTTGCTTGTTTTATTTTTATTTCTTAGATTAGTTTAAGTCGCATTCAAGAAAAATCAAAGAAATAACCTCAAACTCCAAACCGAGTGCATCTAGCCTTCTACGTGTATCACTAGGGTTTAGATTCACTTTTGCATTGCCATTCACATTTTCCTTTTTGTTTAATTCATATTTCCATTAATTTTGAGTTAAATTAAAAAGAAAAGAAAAAGAAAAGAAAAGAAAATAGGAAAATACCCAAAAGATTTCGAATTGGACAGCTAGCACAAGTTGTCTAGGAAGTTTCCTTTTATTCGAATTTCCTTTCCTTAGGATTTTTCCTTTTGCATTGTTTTCAAACCCTTATAAAAAGAAAACCCTCCTAATAATTTAGGAGCATCCTAACTTGTCTTATTTCCTTGTAGGACGCCATGGGAGAAGAAAATAGAGAAGCAACCGAAGCCATGATGGCCATGTTCACCACACTCCAAACACAACTCGCATCCATAGGCGAGAGGTTGGAGCGCGTGGAAAGACCGGTGAGATTCCAGGCCATAAGGCACGTGAGAGCTGAGCAAGACCGTCCTGAGGGTCCTGAGTACCTTAGGACACGGCACGAACAGGAGGAACCCCAGCCAGATGGAGATGAGGACACACAACCCCATAACTATCACCAAAGGCCGAGAGGACCTCCACGGCAACCAGAGGCAGAAGATGATGGCTTTGAGCCATATGGTCTTCACCAGAGACCAAGAATGCCTCCTAGACGTCATGAGGATGGAGATGAACACACCTACAACCGGGTAATTCATCCTGATGTTAAGCTAACTCCTCCTAGTTTTGCAGGAAAAGTAGACCCCGAGGCTTACCTAGATTGGGAGAAGCGAATGGATCATATCTTTGATCACTACAACCAACCAGGACCTAGGAGAGTCTCAATGGCAGTAGCACAACTCACGGACAATGCCCTCATCTGGTGGGATCGTGAGGTATCTGACAGAAGGAGGAAGAGAATGAGACCCGTAGACTCATGGGTCGACATGAAGGACCTCATGCGACAAAGGTTTGTTCCACCTTACTTTCATAGGGATTTGCAACGTCGTTTTCGTACTCTTAAGCAGGGTACCAGATCAGTAGAGGAGTACTATGAAGAGTTTGAAAGACTAAGGAACAGGCTGAAACTCAATGACGATGACGAAGCTTTGATGGCACAATTCTTGGATGGACTCCAAGAAAGAATCAGTCGCAAGGTGGAAAGGCAAATCTACAATGACTTCAAAGACTTGTTCCACCTATCTGTCCAGGCTGAGCAGCACATCAAACGTAAGAACCAAGACATCCGCAGCAAGCCTAAGACGCCTTGGGCACCAAGCAACATTCCCAAGCCTGTAGACAAAGGCAAGAGCATAGAGATCGAGTCAAGGTTCAAGAGCAAGCCTCCTGAACCAACCCGTGACCAGAGAGAGCCTAGTAAGTCTTCTGACCCTCAAAGATCACGTGACATCACTTGTTTCAAGTGTAGGGGTCGTGGACACATCTCAAGGGAGCGCCCAAACAACTAGGTCATGCTGATTACGGAGGCTGAAGAGGACTATGAACCAGAAGGAGAATACGGTGACATTGAGTACCCTGATGTGGGGGAAGTGCTGGTCACTAGACGCACCCTCAGTGCAATGGTGGATCCTTCAGAGACCATCCAAAGGGAGAACATCTTCCACAGCCGTTGCACCATCAAGGGCAAGGTATGTAACCTCATCATAGATGGTGGTTCTTGCACTAACGTTGCTAGTGCGTACATGGTTGATAAGCTATGTCTAGAGAAGAAAAGGCATCCTCGACCATATAGACTGAGATGGCTCGATGACAAAGTGGAGCTCAAGATCCATGAGTATGTCACTGTGCCATTCATTGTGGGCAAGTACCAAGACCAAGTCGTGTGCGACGTGGTGCCCATGCAAGCTGGCCATCTTCTACTAGGAAGACCATGGCAGTTTGACAAAGAGACCAGGCATGATGGCCAAACCAATCTATACACCTTCGTGCATGACAAGAGAAAGGTCAGCCTAGCTCCTCTTACACCTGCCCAAGTACATGAGCTACAACTCCAAATGAGTAAGGAAAAGAAATTTATCAAATCTAATTTTCTTATTCAACCAAGCCATTTCCAGAGAGCTTTAGCCTCGAAGGATTTAATGTTACTAATGGTTTTCAAGGAAGTGTTGAGTATAGAACAGGGACAGGTAGAGCTACCTCCTGAAGTAGCAACTCTCCTCAACCAATTCCAGGATGTATTTCCAGAGGAGGTACCAGCAGGCTTGCCTCCTTTACGTGGCATAGAACACCAGATTGATCTAGTGCCCGGAGCAGCCCTACCCAACCGGCCAGCCTACCGGATGAGTCCAGAGGAGTCCAAGGAGCTTGAGAAGCAAGTCAAGGAGCTCCTGGAGAAAGGATATGTTCGAGAGAGCCTCAGTCCATGTGCTGTACCAGTGCTACTAGTGCCCAAGAAGGATGGGACTTGGCGCATGTGTGTGGACTGCCGAGCCATCAACAACATCACAGTCAAGTATAGGCATCCAATACCACGACTGGATGACATGCTAGATGAGCTGAGTGGAGCCACGGTCTTCTCCAAGATAGACCTCAAAAGTGGATACCACCAGGTAAGAATGAAGGAAGGTGATGAGTGGAAAACCGCTTTCAAGACAAAGCAAGGACTCTACGAGTGGACAGTCATGCCATTTGGCTTGACTAATGCCCCAAGCACCTTCATGCGCCTTATGAACCAAGTTCTTAGGGCGTACATCAGTAAGTTCGTAGTAGTTTACTTTGATGACATTTTGGTTTATAGTAAGTGCCTACGGGAACACCTCACACATCTTGAGATGGTACTTAAAACCCTTCGACAAGAAGAGCTTTATGCCAATCTCAAGAAGTGCAGCTTTTATACTGATAAGCTTGTCTTTTTAGGTTTTGTTGTGAGTTCACAGGGCCTACATGTTGATGAAGAGAAGATTCGAGCCATACAAGAATGGCCAACACCAGGAAACATCAGCCAAGTGAGGAGCTTCCACGGACTGGCCAGCTTCTATAGGAGATTCGTGCCCAACTTCAGCAGTATTGCCTCACCACTGACGGCAGTAGTGAAGAAGAACGTGGGATTCAGCTGGGGAGAAGCTCAGGAGAAGGCATTCGAGGCCTTGAAAGACAGCCTTACACATGCACCAGTGCTAGTCCTGCCCGACTTCGACAAGACATTTAAAGTGGAGTGTGATGCCTCTGGAATAGGCATAGGACAGTGCTTTATGCCAACATGTTCACGTAACTGACTTAGCCCCTTTCCATGCAGATGAACTAGTTTTGAGGTCAAAACCTACTGAAGAGGGAGGGGATGATGAGGACATCAGGTCGTATGTCCGGCCAGGAGATCAAACTGGCCGACCAGGAAGCTTGCCCGAGACAGCCGGGCCATTTGGCACATCTTCCGGCCCAGGCAGTACCGCCGGACCCTCGACCAGCAGGTCTGGACCGATCAGCATTGCCGGCGGAGAGGCCCAAGCCTCCGGCACAATTGGTGGCGACGTGGATGACACCGCCGGTCCCCTTGGTGACGCCGCCGACTCCGGGATAAACTTGGCCGGTCCAGAAGGCATTCCGGCCAAAACCTTGCACAGTCCAGCCGGTACAGCCGATCTAGCCGAGTACACGAGCATTTCAAGTTCTACACAAGGAGACTCGGACCAGATAAGCTACTAGCTTCAGGACATGCATCTAGAGGAAGTCTCTACACCAGTAGTGCCACCAGGAGCAATGACAAGGAGCAGATCAAGAGCACTCTTCCACAAGTTCAGCTTATGGGTCGACAAGCTCCTAGAGGAAGATCGACTAAGGACAATGGGCCAGAAGTTCAAAGAGGAGTCCAAAGGCTTCTCAACAATGCAAGGGATGTCAGAGACTTGGGCTTGAACTGCAAGAGAGGTCAGGGCCCAAAGATTCCTAACCCTGCTCCAAGTCGAAGACTAAGAGCAAGGCGCGTGCATGCCACAAGGACGGCCACCTTCCATTTCTTGGGTGTGAGGTAAGTAAGGTAAGTTTCAATTCGAATATATGCCTCTTTCTGGTTTGCAGGGTAGGATCTAGATTGTGTACATTTTTTGAGTCAAAGAGATTTTAGGAATAGGTTCTTTTCCGTTATGCACTTTTGTATATATTCCATTTGTGCACTTTTGTAAACTTTCCTTTTCTTCTTTGAGTCCACCCTAGAAGGTCAAGCTGTCAAGCATATTAATAAGGCTTCTTCCAGCATTGTAGTTTGACTACCTTTTTGATATTAATAAAGTAGAACTTTCTTCCAACAAACTTTCTCTCTAAGAATCTTGTGCGCTTAGAATCTAGTTGAGACCAGCCCTCCTAGCTCAAAGTTTGTGATTTATCACGAGTTTCATCATCCCTTGTGTGGTTCACTTCACCTTTCCATCGAATACCAACCCAAAAACCCCTATCCAAGAAGCCTAATGTCGAGTTTCTCACCTAACCTTCTCCAAACAGCCCACCAGTATATAAGCCTCCGTGTAATTCAATTTATCCAAAAATGAGTGATGTCATGCATTATGCTTCACTTATAAGTCTTTACTCAATGAGTACCAATGATCAGTTTAGAATGATCATTTGAACTGACCAATAAACTTTACATGTCCGCACTAAATCGTCCGTAACTTTTGACTTAGAGCTTAGAATGACATGAATCCAATACTCACGTTATGCTAGCCCAAATTTCTATTTTGTGACAAAATTTCAAACTCAAATAGATACGGCAAAACCTCCAAGTAATCCAATCTATCACAAATGGCATGATGTCATGCATTATGTTTCGCTTATAAGCCTGTACTCAATAAGCACCAATGCTCAGCTTAGAATAATCATTTCAATTGTCCAATAAACTTGACATATCCGCAATAAATCGTTCGTAACTTTTGATTTAGAGCTCAAAATAACATGTATCCAATGCCCACGTTATGCTAGCTCAATTTTCTATATTGTGACAAAATTTCAAACTCAAATAGATACGACAAACCTTCAAGTAATCCAATCTATCCCAAACTGCGTGATGCCATGCATTATGCTTCGCTTATAAGACTTTATTCAATGAACACCAATGATCAGATCCGAATGGTTATATGAACTCACAATTCAACTTGACATGTTCGCACTAAATCGTCTGTTACTTTTGATTTTGTGCTCAAAATAACATGAATCCAATGCCCACGTTATTGTTGCTCAATTTTCTATATTGTGACAAAATTTCAAACTCAAATAGGTATGACAAAGACTCCAAATAATCCAATCTATCATAAACTACATGATGCCATACATTATGCTTCACCTATTAGCCTTTACTCAATGAGAACCAATGATCAGCTTAGAATGATCGACTTAGAATGATCATTTGAACTGACCAATCAACTTTACATGTCCGCATTAAATCGTCTATAACTTTTGATTTAGAACTTAGAATGACATGAATCCAATATCCACATTATGCTAGTTCAATTTTCTATATTGTGACAAAATTTCACACTCAAATAGATACGACAAAGCTTCCAAGAAATCCAATCTATCCCAAACTGCATGATGTCATGCATTATGCTTCACTTATAAGCCTTTATCCAATGAGCACCAATGATAAGATTAGAATGATCATTTGAAATGAGCAATCAACTTGACATGTCCGCACTAAATCATCCGTAACTTTTAGTTTAGAGCTCAAAATGACATGAATCCAACTCCCACGTTATGCTAGCTCAATTTTCTATATTATGACAAAATTTCAGACTCAAATAGACACGACAAAGCCTCCAAATAATCCAATATATCCCAAACTGCATGATGCCATGCATTATGCTTCACTTATAAGCCTTTACTCAATGAGCACAATTGATCAGGTCAGAATGATCATTTGAATTGACCAATCAACTTGACATTTCCACATTAAATGGTTCTGTACCTTTTCATTTAGATCAAAGAATGACATGAATCCAATACCTACGTTATGCTATCTCAATTTCCTATATTGTTACAAAATTTAAAACTCAAATAGACACGACAAAACCTCCAAGTAATCGAATCTATCCCAAATCTCGTGATGCCATGCATTATGCTTCACATATAAGCCTTTACTCAATGAGCACCAATGATCATTTGCACTGACCAATCAACTTGACATGTCTGCACTTAATCGTCCGTAACTTTTTATTTAGAGCACAAAATGACATCAATCCAAAGCCCAAGTTATGATACTGTAATCCAATCTATTCCGAACTGCGTGATACGATGCATTATGCTTCACTTATAAGCATTTACTCAATCAGCACCAATGATTAGCTCAGAATGATTATTTGAACTGACCAATCAACTTGACATGTCAATATTAAATCGACGGTCACTTTTGATTTAGAGCTCAGAATGAAATCGATCCAATCCAATGCCATGTTATGCTAGTTCAATTTTCTATATTGTGACAATTTTTAAGACTCATATAGATACGACAAAGCCTTCAAGTAATCGAGTCTACCCCAAACTGCGTGATGCTATGCATTATGCTTCACTTATAAGCTTTTACTCAATAAACAACAATGATCAGCTTAGAATGATCATTTGAACAGACCAATCAACTTGATATGTCCGCACTAAATCGTCCGTAACTTTTGATTCAAAGCTCCGAATGACATGAATCCAATGCCCATATTATTCTATCTCAATTTACTATATCGTGACAAAATTTTAGACTCAAATAGATACGACAATGGCTACAAGTAATCCAATCTACCCCAATTTGAGTGATGCGATGCATTATGCATCACTTATAGGCCTTTATTTACTCAATAAGCACCAATGACCAACTTAAAATGATCATTTGAATTGACCAATCAACTTGGCATGTCCGTATTAAATCATCTCTAACTTTTGATTTAGATCTCAGAATGATATGAATCCAATATCCATGTTATGGTAGCTGAATTTATTATATTGTGACAAAATTTCAGACTCAAATAGATTCGACAAAACATCCAAGTAATCCAATCTATCCCAAACTGCGTGATGCCATGCAATATGTTATTTATAAGCCTTTACTCGATGAGTACCAATGATCAGCTTAGAATGTTCATTTCAACTAACCAATGAACTTGACATTTCCGCACTATATCGTCCGTAACATTTGATTTAGAGCTTAGAATGACATGAATCCAACGCCCACATTATGCTGGCTTAATTTTCTACACTATGACAACATTTCAGATTCAAATCGATACGACTAAACCTCGAAGTAATCCAATCTATCACAAACTGCGTGATGCCTGCATTATGTTTCTCTTATAAGCCCTTACTCGATGAGCACCAATGATCAGCTCAGAATGATCACTTGAACTGACCAATCAACTTGACATGTCTACATTAAATCGTGCGTAACTTTTTATTTAGAGCTCAAAATAACATGAATCCAATGCCCACGTTATGCAAGCTCAATTTTTTATATTGTGACAAAATTTCAGACTCATATAGATGCGACAAAGCTTCCAAGTAAACCAATCTTTCCCAAACTGCGTGATGACATGCATTATCCTTCAATTATAAGCCTTTACACAATAAACACCAATGCTTAGTTTAGAATGATCATTTGAACTGACATATCAATTTGACATGTACGCATTAAATCGTCCGTAACTTTTGATTTAGAGCTCATAATGACATGAATCCAATGCCCACGTTATTCTAGCTCAATTTTCAATATTGTGACAAAATTTCTGACACAAATAGATACGACAAAGACTCCAAGTAATCCAATCTATCCCAAACTGAGTGATGCCATGCATTATGCTTCACTTATAAGCCTTTACTCAATGAGCACCAATGATCATCTTAGAATGATCATTTGAATTGACCAATCAACATGACATATCCGCACTAAATCATCCGTAACTTTTGATTTAGAGCTGAGAATGACATGAATCCAACGCCCACATTATGCTAGCTCGATTTTCTATACTATGAAAAAAATTTGAGACTCGAATAGAGAAGAAAAAGCTTCCAAGTAATCGAATCTATTCCAAACTGTGTGATGCCATGCATCATGATTCAGTTATAAGCCTTTACTCAATAAGCACCAATGCTCAGCTTAGAATGATCATTTGAACTAACTAATCAACTTGACATGTACGCATTAAAACGTCCGTAACTTTTGATTTAGAACTCCGAATGGCATGAATCCAATGCCCACGTTATTCTTTCTCAATTTTATATATTGTGACCAACTTTCAGACTCAAATAGATACGACAAAGCCTCCAAGTAATCCAATATATCCCAAACTATGTGATGCCATGCATTACGCTTCACTATTAAACCTTTACTCAATGAGCAACAATGATCAGCTCAGAATGATCATTTGAACTGACCAATCAACTTGACAAGTCTACATTAAATCGACCATTACTTTTCATTTGGAGCTCAGAATGACATGAATCCAATAGTAACGTTATGCTAGTTCAATTTTGTATATTGTGACAAAATTGCAAAGTCAAAAAGATACGAAAATGACTCCAAGTAATCCAATCTATCCTAAATTTCTGGATGCCATACATTATTTCTCACTTATGAGCCTTTACTAAATGAGCACCAATGATCAGATTAAAATGATCATTTAAACTGACCAATCAATTTGACATGTCCGCACTAAATCGTTCGTAACTTTTAATTTAGAGCTAAGAATGGCATGAATCCAATGCCCACGTTATGTTAGCTCAAGTTTCTATATTGTGACAAAATTTCAGACTCATATTGATACCACAAAGCCTCCAAATAATCCAATCCATCCCAAACTGAGTGATGTCATGCATTATGCATCACTTATAAGTCTTTACGCAATAAGCACCAATGATCAGTTTAGAATGATCATTTGAACTGACCAATAAACTTGGCATGTCTGTAACTTTTGATTTAGAGCTCAGAATGACATGAATCGAACGCCCACGTTATGCTAGCTCAATTTTCTATATTTTGACAAATTCTCAAATTCAAATAGATACAATAAGGCATCCAAGTAATCCAATCTATCCTAAACAGCGTGATGCCATGCACTATTCTTCACTTATAAGTCTTTACTCAATGAGCACCAATGATCAAATTAGAATGATCATTTGAAGTGACCAATCAAATTGACATTTCCGCACAAAATCGTCCGTAACTTTTGATATAGAGCTCAGAATAACATGAATCCAACACCCACGTTATGCTAGCTCAATTTTCTATACTATGACAACATTTCAAACTCAAATAGATACGAAAAAGCTTCCAAATAATCTAATCTATCGCAAACAGCGTGATGCCATGCATTATGCTTCACTTATAAGCCCTTACCCAACGAGCACCAATGATCAGCTTAGAATCATCATTTGAACTGACCAATCAACTAGACATGTTCGCACTAAATCGTCGGAAACTTTTGATTTAGAGCTCAGAATGACATGAATTCAATGCCCACGTTATGCTAGTTCAATATTCAATATTGTGACAAATTTTCTGACTCAAATAGATACGACTAAGCCTCCAAGTAATCCAATTTATCCCAAACTGTGTGATGACATGCATTATGCTTCATTTATGAACCTTTACTCAATGAGCACCAATGATCAGCTTAGAATGATCATTTGAACTGACCAATAAAGTTGACATATCCGCACTAAACCGTCCATAACTTTTGATTTAGATCTCAAAATAACATGAATCCAACGCCCACGTTTTGCTATCTCAATTTTCTATACTATGAAAACATTTCAGACTCAAATAGATACAACAAAGCCTCCAAATAATCCAATCTATCCCAAAAAGCGTAATGCCATGCATTATGCTTCCCTTATAAGCCTTTACCCAATGAGCACCAATGATGAACTTAAAATGATCATTTGAACTGACCAATCAACTTGACATGTCCGCACTAAATCTTCCGGAACTTTTGATTTAGAGCTCAGAATGACATAAATCCAATCCCCACGTTATGCTAGTTCAATATTCAATATTGTGACAATTTTTCTTACTCAAATAGATACGAATAATCCTCCAAGTAATCCAATCTATCCCAAACTGCGTGATGACATGCATTATGCTTCACTTATGAATCTTTACTCAGTGAGCACCAATGATCAGCTTAGAATGATCATTTGAACTCACCAATTAACTTGATATGTCCGCACTAAACCGTCTAGAACTTTTGATTTAGATCTCAAAATAACATGAATCCAACCCCCTGGTTTTGCTATCTCAATTTTCTATACTATGACAAAGTTTGAGACTCAAATAGATACAACCAAGCCTCCAAGGAATCCAATATATCCCAAATTGCATGATATCATGCATTTTGCTTCACTTATAAGCCTTTACTCAGTGAGCACCAGTGATCAGCTTAGAATGATCAGTTGAACTGCCCAATCAACTTGACATATCCACACTAAATCATCCGTAAGTTTTGATTTAAAGCTCAGAATGACATGAGTCCAACACCGATGTTATGCAAGCTTAATTTTCTATATTGTGACAAAAAGTTCTGAACCAAATAGATTCGACAAAGCCTCCAAGTAATCCAATCTATCCCGAACTGCGTTATGGGATGCATTATGCTTCACTTGTAAGACTTTTTTCAATGAGCACCAATGATCAGCTTAGAATGATCATTTGAATAGACTAATCAACTTGACATATCCACACTAAATCGTCCGTAACTTTTGATTTAGAGCTCGGAATGACATGAATTCAATGCCCACGTTATGCTAGCTCAATTTTTTATATTGTAACCAATTTTTAGACTTAAATAGTACGAAAAGCCTCAAAGAAATCCAATCTATCCCAAAAAGCATGATGCCATGCATTATGCTTTACTTATAAGTCTTTACTCAATGAGTACCAATGATCAGCTTAGAATGATCACATTAACTGACCAATCAACCAGACATGTCTACTATAAATCGTCCATCACTTTTGATTTAGAGTTCAGAATGACATGAATCCAACGCCCACGTTATGCTAGCTCAATTTTCTATACAATGAAAAATTTTTAGACTCAAATAGATACAACAAAGCCTCCAAGTAATCCAGTTTATCCCAAACTGCATGATGTCCTGCATTATGATTCACTTATAAGCTTTTACTCAATGAGCAGCAATGATCAGCTTAGAATGATCATTTGAACTGACCAATTAACTTGGCATGTCCGCACTAAATCGTTAGTAACTTTTGATTTAGAGCGCAGAATGAAATAAATCCATGGCTCACGTTATGCTAGTTCAATTTTCAATATTGTGACAATTTTTCAAACTCAAATATTATACAACTAAGCCTCCAAGTAATCCAATCTATCCCAAACTGTATGATGTCATGCATTAGGCTTCACTTATAAGCCTTTACTCAATGAGCACCAATGATCAACTTAGAATGATCATTTGAACTGACCAATCAACTTGACATATCCGCACAAAATCGTTCGTAACTTTTGATTTATAGCTCGGAATTACATGAATCCGATGCCCACGTTATGCTAGTTCAATTTTCAATATTGTGACAATTTTTCAGACTCAAACAGATACGATTAAGCCTACAAGTAATCCAATCTATCCCAAACTGCGTGATGTCATGCATTATGATTCACTTATAAGCCTTTACTCAATGAACACCAATGATCAGTTTAGAATGATCATTTGAGCTGACCAATCAACCTGACATGTCCGCAATAAACCGTCCGTAACATTTGATTTAGAGCTCAGAATGACATTAATCCAATGTCCACGTTATTCTAGCTCAATTGTTTATACTATGAAAAAATTTCAGACTCAAATCGATACGACAAATACTCCAAGTAATCCAATCTATCCATAACTGCATGTTGCCATGCATTATGCTTCAGTTATAAGCGTATACTCAAGGTGCACCAATGACAAGCTTAAAAAGATCATTTGAACTGACCAATCAACTAAACATGTCCGCACTAAATCGTCGGTAAGTTTTGATTTAGAGCTCATAATGACATGAGTCCAACGCCCACGTTATGCAAGCTCAATTTTCTATACTATGACAAAATTTTCAGACTCAAACATATACGACAAAGCCTCCAAGTAATCCAATCCTTCCTAAACTGTGTGATGTCAAGCATTATACTTCACTTACAAGCCTTTACTCAATGAGCATCAATGATCAGCTTAGAATGATCAGTTGAATTGCCCAATCCACTTGACATCTCCACAATAAATCGTCTGTAACTTTTGATTTAGAGCTCAGAATGACATGAATCCAGCGCCCACGTTATGCTAGTTCAACTTTCTATATTGTATAAAATTTCAGAGTCAAAAAGATTCGACAAAGCCTCAATGTAATCCAATATATCCCAAACTGCGTGATGCCATGCATTGTGCTTCAATTATAAGCCTTTACTCAATGAGCACAAATGATCAGTTTAAAATAATCATTTGAACTGACCAATTAACTTGACATGTGCGCACTAAATCATTCGTAACTTTTTTTTTAGATCTTAGAATGAAATGAATTCAACGCACACGTTATGCTAGCTGAATTTTCTATACAATGAAAAAATTTCAGACTCAAATGGATACGACAAAGCCTCTAACTAATCCAGTTTATCCCAAAATGCACGATACCATGCATTATGCTTCACATATAACCCTTTACTCAATGAGCACCAATGACCTGCTTAGAGTGATCATTTGAACTAACCAATCAACTTGACATGTCTGCACTAAATCGTCCGTAACTTTTAATTTAGAGCTCAGAATGACATGAATACTATGCCCACGTTATGCTAGCTCAATTTTCTATATTGTGACAAAATTTTATACTCAAATGGATTCGACAAAGCATCCAAGTAATCCAATCTATCCCGAACTATGTGATGTCATGCGTTATGCTTCACTTATAAGCCTTTACTCAATGAGCACAAATGATCCGCATCGAATGTTCATTTCTACTAACCAATCAACTTGACATGCCCGCACTAAATCGTCCATAACTTTTGATTTAGAGCTCAGAATGACATGAATCCAACGCCCACGTTATGCTTGGTCAATTTTTTACACAATCACAAAATTTCAGATTCAAATAGATACGACAAAGCCTCCAAGTAATCTATTCTATCCCGAACTGCGTGATGCCATGCATTATACTTCACTTATAAACCTTTACTCAGTAAGCACCAATGCTCAGCTTAGAATGATCATTTGAACTGAGCCATCAACTTGATATATCCGCACTAAATCGACTGTAACTTTTGATTTAGAGCTCAGTATGACATGAATGAAATTCCCACGATATGCTAGCTCAATTTTCTATATTATTACAAATTTTCAGACTTAAATAGATACGAAAAAGCCTCCAAGAAATCCAATCTATCCCAAAACAGCGTGATGCCATGCATTATGCTTTACTTATAAGCCATTACTCAATGAGCATCAATGATCAGCTTGGAATGATCATTTGAACTGACCAATCAACTTGATATGTCCACACTAAATCGTCCGTAACTTTTGATTTAGAGCAAACAATGGCCACGTTATGCGAGTTCAATTTTCAATATTGTGACAATTTTTCATACTCAAATAGATTCGACAAAGCCACCAAGTAATCCAATATATCCTAAACTATGTGATGCCATGCGTTATGCTTCACTTATAAGCCTTTACTCAATGAGCAACAACGATCAGTTTAGAATGATCATTTCAACTGACCAATCAACTTGACATGTCCACACTAAATCGTCCGTAACTTTTGATTTAGAGCATAATGACATGAATCCAATGCCCATGTTATTCTAGCTAAATTTTATATATTGTGACAAAATTTTAGAATCAAATAGATATGACAAAGCCTTGAAGTAATCTAGTCTATCCCAAACTGCGTGATGCCATGCATTATGCTTCACTTATAAGCCTTTACTCAATGAGCACCAATTATAAACTTAGAATGATCATTTGAAGTGACCAATCAACTTGACATGTCCGCACTAAATCGTATGCAACTATTGATTTAGAGTTCAGAATGACATAAATCCAATGCCCACATTATGCTAGTTCAATATTCAACATTGTGACCAACGATCAGCTTAGAATGATCATTTGAACTGACCAATCACTTTACATGTCCGCACAAAACCTTATGTAACTTCTGATTTAGATCTCAAAATAACATGAATCCAACGCCCACGTTTTGCAATCTCAATTTTCTATACTATGAAAAAGTTTCAGACTCAAATAGATACGACCAAGCCTCCACGTAATCCAATATATTTTCTATATTGTGACAAAAATTTCTAACTCAAATAGATTCGACAAAGCCTCAAAGTAATCCAATCTATCACAAACTGCGTGATTCCATGCATTATGCTTCACTTATAAGCCATTACTCAATGAGCACCGATGGTCAGCTTAGGATGATCATTTGA